>JANAVB010025003.1:0-24596 GCA_029216955.1 Iris pallida
GGGCACGCTCCCCTCCACCAGATCCCCTCTGGCAGAGCCTACCATAACAATATCTGTCATCGACACTGAAAGGACAGGACCTGCATGCCCAGAGCAACCATCAATCATCTAACCCAAGGATGTGATGATAGAGCGATGGCCTCCTCATTAGTCAAAATTTGGTTTATCGTACCAGGAAAGGGTTGTGGAAGCTGAGTTTCGCTCACAGCTGCCGTGGTCTCCTCACCAGCGACCTCCAAGTCGAGTTCAGCTGGTTCTTCTGTCCCAGCCACCCCGAAAAGGGATACAACTGGTTCAGCATCACCCTGCTGAAATTCAACTGCCTCAGGACAGGTGCAGTAGAGCCCCCGTCACCATGGGTTGAGTCCTCAGCAACGAGGGACTCCTTGGCCGCCTTCGGAGGAGCCCCAGCAGAAATGATAGCGGTATATCCTCGATAAGTAGCCGACGGGATCTGATAGCAGCCTATTTATGGAATAATCATGCCAATATTAGCAGACTCACTCCTGCTCCGCTTAGGCGAAGGGCTAGGCACATCAGGCGGTTGATCCGCCACCACTTTATCGAACGTAATGGGCGGTTGTTCCGCCGCTACCCCGTCTAAAGGGGGAAGAGAATCATCGGCACCCTACTCGCCATCTTCTTTATCCGCAGTGGTGGACTCCGAGTCCGGCACAGGAACTGTGTTCGCCCTCTGCTTCCTCGTTTTCGACCCCTGGGACTTCTCTGCCAAGCCGGTACCAATAATAAAATTGGTATGCGGGTCAAAGTTAACCGGAAATCTGCTCGCAGTGACGTGGTAGAGAGCCGCTAAATACAAAATCTTTCCTTGCATCTCAGCATCAGGGACCGAGAAACTAGCACGAGTATGAAAATATTATAATAAAGCCAGTCTCTGATGCCATCCAGAACGCTGCCTTTAAAGCCCAGGCAAGAGCTGGGACTCTCTAGGAACAGCTGGCTGTACCCAAACTGGCGGGAGAACCTGCTGGGCAAGTAAGGTTCTTGGTAGATGATATTACGGTTGCGATATACAAGTGCGAGGGACGGATGTTACACAACTAAAGAAGCATCCTCCCAGTTAGAGAGAGGAGGCCCGGTACCGTCAATATGTACATTCCCCACCTCCTCAGCAGAAAAATGGAGACAGACACGAAGAGTTATATCCATCCACCCTCGCCAGCACCCTCCGACAGGCAGGCATAGTGTTGTACTCCCAGGGCATCCGGCGGTACTGGAAGATAAAAGCATCATCGTCAGTTATACCATCTTCTAGGCCAGGTCTCATCAAAGACCGACAGTACATTAATAGCCACCCCATCAGATAGTGATAAGGCAGCTCGATTCGCTCAAAGTTCATCTCTGTGTCACGTACAATAACCTTGGATGAAAAAGTACGGAGGCCACGATGTATTGCATACCATGGCCGGAAGAAGAGCCAGTCTGGTCCCGAAGGCCAGGTTCACGGTAGGAAGGATAAAATTTTGGCTGATCCTCTCAATGGAACCGACTCCTCCTGAGACCACGCAATTTCGTCGCCATACCATCAAGAACCCTGCCAGGATTGCCTTCTCCGACAGCGGCTGGGTATCCTGATAAAAATAATCAAAGGAATCAGTTTGACTCCCAAACGTGTCGCTCAAGGCCCTCGATTTCTTGGCAGTTAACACCAGATCCTGTACTTGCTCTCGGGTCAGAGGATTCTGGGGAGTAACCCGGCCTGAGGCACCTTACTGAAAAAGGTAGGAGAGCCAAGCCCTAGTATATGGAAGGTTCCCTTCCGAGTTACTATCCTTCTTGGTCGTCTGCTGACAGTAACTATGGTGACACAGTAACTCCTGATAGACCAACGAAACCCGGATGTCGTTGCTCCAAATCTTTGAACTCTTCGTTCGTCGGAGTATATACTTCAAACACTTCATTGCCCCAAGGCAGCCTAGAGACGGCGTACATCTCATGAAGAGCGAGATCAATCTCTCTTCCTAGCGCGAAGAAGGTCTCCGTCCGTCGTTTCCATCTCAAAGAAGCCATGAACAACCCTTGTTGATGGGCAGTCCGTGACATGTACCCCGGATGGCGTGGTAGAGACCAACCTCATGCAGGAAAGTCCCATATTCTCATAAAATCTACCCGGTCAAATTGGCCCACGAAGGGATGGGGCGTATCCAGTTCAAAAGCGAGAGCCGGCCAATGGGGTAAGACCCTTTCCAAGCAAGTTGATTCATAAAAGTGTCAGCTTGAGAGAATAGGAAATTGGGACCTTGTGCATATAAGAAGGTACCCGGGGCTAGCCCCATCACGGAGCAGCTGACCGGTTCCCGGCCCGCATACGCTGATCTAATATGCTTATTGTAGTGGATGTTACCAACAATCATTCCCGACTGGCTCGGGGTCAAGGATTTCTGCATCCTCCTGTTCACCGACAATATATTGAACCACACCAATGGGAAATGACGCTCCATCTGGGGGATGTGGATCGCCCTCCCGGCAGAAATAAAATTCTAATTCTCAGATATATCCAATACTCGAGAGTTTTTCACAGTCAGGGCATCCCCGAAGAAGAACGCCGGCTTCAGGTACTTTCCCTCCAATCGTCCTGAGTTCAGCATGGCACAGAGAAAGCGAAAGGGCTAGTTCTTGATAAGAGTCAGCCTCACCTTAGGCTCGATCTGGGGCAGTTGTTCTACCACCTCTGCCGAACTAGCTGGTCAAGCCGAACTTCTATGGCAAATTGGGCCTGACCCACCAGGGGTTCTCCTGCAGCATTGACTGGCAGATTTACTGAAAAGAGACAAAAGAAACAAAGTTAGAAGATGGCCAGAAATTTAGAGTTCATGCGGCTCTGACGAGTTCTTATGCGGCTTGATTTTTACAGAGCACATGCGGCTCTGTTTAGATGAGTCTATAAACGGCATGGTATTTTGTTTACAAAGTTCATGCGGTTCAACGAGTCTTCATGTGGCTCTGTTTAGGAGGGTTCATATGCGGTTCTGATTTGGGGGACGCAATGCGGCTCACTCCATTATGAGCTCATGCGATTCTGTTCAGAGGGACTCTATGCGGTTCAAGCTCACGCAACGTCCTTACCAGCAATGGTGGGGTGGACGTCGGGGTAAACTGCGGGCACGTCGGCTGGCGGAGGAGCTGCCACATTATCATTCGTCGTCGCAATCGAAGTAGAAGCAGCTTTCTTACCCTTCGCTGCCGCAGCCGACAAAGATGTCGCCTTTTTATCCTTCACCGCAACAGTCTTCTTGGGAGCCATCGGTGATCGAAGAAGAGATGACAGTTAGGGCAGGAAAGTCTTGAATTGAAGGAGAGAGTAAAGAAATTTCTTCTCTTAATTACTCTTATTTATAAGAGAAAAAAGGGGAGAAGCACGTAGACCGATAGAACGCTTCGGGTCATGTGCTGCAGGCGAAACCGACTCCTAGGATTTTGCCTTCTCTCATGAAGGAGATTTATTCAAAGAAAATCCAAAAATTTAATAAGCCGACTCTTGGGACTCCTCCTAAAAGACGGCTCAAATCAAGAGCAATCAATGACACCTACGTGGCAGAGAGAGAGTATGCAGCCAGATCGGTTCATACGGCCAGAGCAATCCATGTGGCCAGGAAGTCCATGCGGCTAGGAAGTACTATGCGACAAGAAGAACATCCTATAAACATAGCCATGCTTCTTATTCAAAGTATTTCAATTTTGCAAATTGAAAACTTTGAAGGGGGTCTTGTAGAAGCATAAAAAACAAAGAGTAGCCTATGCTCCGACAGAAGGATCCCCATGCGGCTCAAAAATCTATTAACATCCATGCGGTTCAAAGTCCTGTAGAGCCTCGTGCGGCTAGGATAGCTCCATGCGGCTCAGAAAGGAGCCACGTGGCCCTCAATAGTCTCCTCTACAACTGGCCATGAACCAAATCGCCGCATTTAATGCCCTGACGGCTGATAGCCCTGACAAAATGACAGACCTGACATAAAGTCGAAATAAAGACTCTGCATGATGGCGTGTGCCTAGGAGAACGAAGAAAATCTTTTTACAGCCGCCATAATCCACCAAATTCTAAAGCTTCCCATGCGGCCAGCATTCTCATGCGGCTCAGATCATGGGAGCCGTCTTCATGCGGCTCACGTCCCGAGAAGCCACCCTATGCGGCCAGTATTCTCATACGGCGAATTATGGGGGCCGTCTTCATGCGGTTCACGTCCTGAGAGAGCACCCTATGCTGCCAGTATTCTTATGCGGCTCGGATCATGGGGACCATCTCCATGCGGCTCAAATGCTGAGATGCCACACTTATACAGCCTTAACACGTGGCCAGGTTTATACGGCTCAGTGGGAAACTACTCTCATGTGGCTCAGATTTCATAGGCCATACTTATGCGGCTGCCACCTTCATGCGGCTCTATCAAGACACTTTGTTCCTGTAGCCCGCGGTTAGGACACGTAGCAGAAGATTAGTTTTCCCCCGTTTCTATAGCTCGTAACATGGTGATGGTGGGACATGCGGCACCAAATCAATCAAGATTTATTCATTCAGATTCAGTATAATCATCATAATCATTCGGATCAAGTCAGATTTATTATAATCAAGCGGAGTGAACACGTGACAGGAGATCCGAACTGACGGCTGCATATCATAAAGATTTGTGGCAATCAACATTAATTACCCACAGAGATTTGATACAATCCACATTAATGTCCTAGATTTGCTACAATCAGAATTAATGGCCCAGATTAATTGATCCTTAACCGCCGACTTCTCAAGGAGGCAATCATTTGTAAACCCTAATGATCACACCCCACTCCTATAAATAGCAAGGTGTCATTCCCTTGTAAACTGCTGGCAAAAAAAATAGAGCACTACAGAGACATCCAGAGATCTAGCAACAGAAGCGCAAGGAAGTCTCCCCATACGTCCAAGAGCATTTCTTCACCAGAGCCAAGGCTACGTCCGATCGTCTAAGGAGTAAGGCAGAGCTGCCTTCGCTTTTTCGAGCCTCTACCACCTTCACCTCCAGAAAAACTAAACAATTGTACTTAGATTGCTGTACCTAGGTTTTCGTCCCTAGGCTTTCTTTGTACGAGCGAGTTTTTATTGTGAAGTAAAGTCCAGTCCTCCGATATAACTGTTCTGTTCTTTTATCATCAATGGCAAACAAAAGATACCTGAGTTAGATTTCCCGTACACCAACGGGCACCATAAATAGTTAAATGGCGGATATACGGTAGAAAAGGAGGTCAGCTTGGACAGAGTATCTGAGTAGGTTCTGTCAGCTTTGTGGTGGGTGTAGTTGACGCTTTTGGATGTGTTGACTCATTGACCTGAGCATATGGTATATTTCTCCAGCGTTATGTGGACCGCTTCCACGGACTCGATGTCTCTGAAAGAGAATATGAGGATGTCATCAGCGTAGCCGAGGTGAGAGATTAAAGGGCAACCAGAGGTGGTGTAGTAGTATTGAAATTCGGGTGAGTGAGGTTGATGGTTGAGGTTTCTGCTAAGCGCTTCTGCCGCGATGATAAAGATGGTGGATGATAGAGGGTCTCCCTGTCTGATTTTACGACTAGATTTGAATATATATATTATATATATATATATATTAATATATATTATATCCTCGAACCTAAAATCCCTCACAAGAAACTTAAATCCATCCAACTGCAGTTAGGCTTTAACTCGGCCATAGCTGGCAGACACGATATTTGGATCCTCTATTCGAAGGTCGTTCAAATTAGAGTCATCCATGACTCCAGCCAAGCCCTCTCCTACTGGATTAAACACCCTCTAATCCCTAACCGCGCCAGCCTTTCTGTGGTGCACGGCAGCTGCGACATCGCGGACCGCAGACAACTCTGGAACAACCTCTGGAACATCAACCATCACAACCATAACCTTCCATGGCTTTGTATTGGTGATTTCAACGCTATCACCAGCAGAGATAAGAAAATTGCAGGCCGCCCTCCCCCTCCCAGCCATGCAAGACTTTAATGATTTCATCTTCAACTCTCACCTCACCCCCCCCCTTCCGTTCACAGGCAACGCCTTCACCTGATACAACATGCAGGTAGGCGACCGTCGGCAATTTTTCCGCCTCGATAGGGCTTTATCTAACGCTCACTTGCTTGGGATGGGACTACCTCCAATCTTTCTCATCTCAATGCCATCGAATCTGACCATGCCCTCCTCCTTGTTGAGATCACCAGCTCCTCCAACTAACCCAAGAAAAGCTTCCGTTTCCTGGACTTCTGGAGCGAACACCCCCAATTTTTGGGAGTGGTCCAGGAAACTTGGAACAGCACTGACTCCTTCGATCCTCTTAACTAGGTAGCTAACAAACTCTAGGCCACAAGGAAAGCTCTGGCAGCCTGGAGCAAGCAAGCTTATGGAGATATATTCCAAGCCATTCGCGTAGCAGAGGATGACATTACTCGGGCCGAAGCAGGTGCATAACCGATTGTTTGTCTGATACCAGAAAGGCTCTGAATCTCATGAAAGCAATCCTTAAATTCAGGCTTAAAATTGAGACAGATTTTTGGAAACAAAAAGCCATGATAAAATGGGACAGCGAGGGGGACAACAACTCGAAATTCTTTCACGCCTGTGTGAACGGTCATAGACAAAATCTTACCCTGTATCAGATTGCCGTAGACAACGGTACCAACATCAGCGATCCTAAGGGAATCCAAGTGGCGGCTGCGAACTTCTATTCCAGACTATTCTCCAAGAAAACGGTCACCAAAGACAATACCATCCTAGAAAAGGTTCCCCACCTCATTAGTGACACAGACAATACCAGGTTCGAACATCCCCCCTCTGAGGAAGAAGTCAAAGAAGCTGTCTGGGCCCTCAACGAACACAGTTCTCCCGGGCCAGACGGATTTTCGGAAACCTTTTTTCGGACTTGTTGGAACATTATCAAGGGAGACATACACAGTTCGGTCTTCGCCTTCCTCCAAGGAGCTACTTACCCAGAGCCATCTCGAGCACCAACCTAATCCTCATTCCAAAAAAAGACAACCCACCAGAAACTTTATGCGACTTCCACCCAATCAGTCTCTGCACCTTAACCAACAAGATTATATGTAAGATCACCGCTTCTCGCATGGCAGGCCTTCTCCCGAAGATCATCTCAGAGGAGCAGAGTGGCTTCGTTCGGGGGAGGAACATCCAAGAAAACATCATGTTGGCCTAAGAGTTAGTCACCTGAATGAAGTTTCCAGCAAGAGGGGGCAACATAGCCATCAAATTGGACATAAAAAAGCCTACGACAGACTGGATTGGCAATTCATGATTTGGGTCTTCAGAGCCTTTGAATTCTCCAAAACTTGGACCAACATCGTTTGAAGATCGATCAGCAACTCGTGGTTCTCCACGGTTATTAACGGCCATGCGGACGGATTCTGTCACTACCACCTTTCTAGCTTGGGTGTATTTTGGTCATTTTTCAAATTTTGGGAATTTTTGGAATTATTATGTATTATTATTTAATAGAATTAATATGATTTTTAGGGATTTTTGGTGATTTTTTAGGAATTATTTGAGATTGTTTGAACTAGGTTAACTCTTGGCTAGTGTTGACTTTGTAGACCAACCTAGAAGCTAACCCTAGTTAGTGGATCATGGTTAGGTCAAGTGACTCTAGTATAACCTAGCCTAGGACTTGGTTTAGTCAGTTTACCAAAAGGATTAGGAAGTCATAAGTCATGACTTATGGTTTTAGAACTCTTAATTAATTTACCATCTTAGCCTTGTAACTTGGCCCAAGGCCCAATGTTTTGGCAAAGCCCTAACCCTAAGAGTGTATGGCCGACCACACCTATACCTAGGGATTCCCACCATATAAAACCCCTCCCAAAGCTAGGGTTGTCTCTTTCTTAGGAAGAGCCCTAATTTCAAGGAGGTGAGTTCTATTGTCATTTAATTTCTAGAGCTCCTTTCCTATTCCTTTTTCTTTCTAAATTGTTCCAATAGGTTCTAATAGGACTGTTATTGCTGTTGTTGAGCTCTCTTTTCAGTGTGAAGTTGTTTTGGATTGATTGGGTCTTCAAGTGGAGAGCATTGAATATGGGGTTTCTATTAAAAGTTCAACAAGAGGTAACTTCTTCAAATCTCTATGAAATTTCAATTAGTCTTCATGAATAGGAAGCCCTAAGGGTACCCCTAGGGTTTGGATAGGATTCGTGCTTTTTCGGGGGTTTCGTGTCCGTTCTGGACACGTATCAGTAGTTAGGACAGGGTGTTCGAAATAATGCCTCAAAGGGCATGTTGATCGAGTTGTCCAATATTTTTTGAATAGAAAATAGGGTTTTGTTCTTGCTTACTATTTCCTGTCATTGTGTCTTGGTTTTCGTGTCGTGGTGTGTCGGTTATGTGGTGTGGACACGCGCGTGCACGCGCGCGCACGGCTATAGGAATACCCTGCCTATCGGGCTCTTTCCTGGACACGACACGCACTTGTTGGACACGAAATTTTGTGGGAGCCTCGGGGCACCCACTGACACGCCATGTATCAAATTTCATGGGCCCACGCGGCGTAACGAGGAAAAATCCTCGACGCACGGGTTTTGCACTGTTCTGTGCAGTGTGGGGTTTTTGTCACTGATACGGTTTTATAAGTCAGACATGGCGATACGAGGACACTGTGCAGACACTTGGACATGGACACCTAGACCTATGCTAGGTGGGGACACGAGCACGTGGCCTAACACGTACTGTATCGTGTGCACGACACAGTGCACTGAAACAGTGCCTGTGTGCACTGTTTCGTGTCCTGTTTCATTTGGACACGTTTGTGTCCTTTTGTTTGGACACAAACACAACATCTAGCATGTATGCATATATTTGTTTTACCAACTCTTTATTTTGATTCTTAATAATTTTTCATTAGTTAATTTCCAATTTCCAAATTTATGATACTAGGTGTCAAATTTCTATTCCAGTTTTCAGAAATTGAGATTGGACACCTATCTTAACCCATTATTTATTGATAAAATATTGATTTGAGTCCTAGTTAGTGTTCTCCTATAGCTAACCTATCTATGTGATGAAATTGGGTTCATTTGGTGTTCTTTTGGCTGTCATTGGGGATCAAATGGGAAAACTGGGATTTTAGTTCAGAAATCCTAAACTAGGTTTAAGTTTCAGTATTTCTTTTGTTGTTGTGTCCTGAATCCCTTTCCTTTCCCTTGCTGTAGGTTCTGAACACCTATGTGATTAGTCTCCCTTCTAGTTTTGTGAAATGTGTTTTGGTTGGGGGTTGTTTGATGAGATTTTAGCTCAAACTGAGAATAGGAAGGAGGGGGACTGTCATTTGATTTTTTGAGTTTTTTTTATATTGAAAACCTGTGTATGGACTGCCCCTATTGCTTCCCTGTGTGTGATTCCCTGTTTACAGTCCAGTTTAGCTAATGATTTATCCCTCACCCTTTCACTCATGGCATGTAAACACATCACACACTCTTTTCCTTCTCTTTCACTGTTATTAAGTTCCTGCACACTGATTTACATGACACATACACACATATCTCACACAGGCCCTCTTTATATTCAATGCATGTATGTACACACACTATCCTTCACTGTTTAGTAGTTTCCTGCAAACACAGAGTACACACACACACCCTGTTGAACACTTGTACTGTTTTCCAGATTTTAGTTGCTGTTACACATTAGCTTACACATGTATGCCTATACACACAATTCATGTGTCACACACAAGCACCTCTTTCCCATTCTCTATATTTCTAAGTTTTTACACATAAGGCTATGGTTGTATAGGTATATACAATGTATATGTGTGTAATTTGTATGAGTGCATATATGTCTATATCTATACTTCTATGTTAGCTAATATTGTAGGTTTTTCATCTAGCCTAGATATGTGTAATATATTATGTGGTGTTAATCAATAGGTGTAATAGTGAGGTTGTAGACTTGTTAAGGTATTCTAGAATTAGCTAAGTTATATTGTGATATAGCTAGTATAGGCCTGCCTAGCCTTGTTAGGGGTTGTGCTAGCTAGTGTAGATTAGAATAGCTTAGTTTAGACTTAATTAGACTTGGTTGACCTAGTTTGACTTCTAGGGTTGACCAGAGTTGACCAAGAGTTGACTTTGGCCTAGATTGACCTAGAATCATGTAGAATGCTTAGTAGAATTCTATTTTACTATTCTAGACTTGTTGTGACTTGTGCTGTTCTGATTAGGAGCCAGACACCACTCCTTGGACAGTACGTTTCATACTGGACACTCAGATACAGGCGAGTACATTCTCTGATCATTTCATATCCTGTTTAGATTTTCTGCAGTAGACTACTTTACTTGCACTGTCACGATGGTCACACTGATTGGTACTATATGGATCCTTTTCTTGAGATGTTATCCTTAGGGAGCATCAGGTACTACATGTTCTGTGCGTTTCACTTACATAGCGTATCATATGCTTCATTGGTTCTTTGATCACTTACGACATATACTCTTATGATCGTAGAGTCTTCCTAGAATCCTTATCCCATTTATGGGACTACTATGTATCACCTTCGGGGTCTATCACCTTCAGGGTCTACTACCCTTCGGGGGCTGTTACATAGCATCATATAACATAACCTGGCTGGATCCTTGTGTATTGATTGGGGGTACGGGGAGTATAAGTGGACATGTGAATAATACACCAGTAGTGTAGCATCAGAATCATTCCATAGTGTAGTATCAAAATCATCCCTGGCCATTTACATGTTCATGATTGTACTCTGACTCACTAGTCACTGCTAGTTCTCTATGTATAGTAGATATTTCTATTACAGTTCTCTCTCTGTTTATACTGCACTTCTTTCAGTACTTGTATCTTACTTTACTGCATGTTTATATTTTCTAACCTGCTATGATCTGTTGAGATGTACTGTACTCGCTCCTGTCCTGACTGGACCTGTTGAAAATATTGCAGAGGACGAGGAGGAGGCTTGCCTGGACACTTACTACGGGGCAGCCTTAGATGACACCTGCGAGCTGGACCCTCAGGAGTGTAGAAGCATGGAATTTCATAACCAGAAAGCCCATGCGCCAGACACTACATGCGCCAGGACTCGCACAGAACACTTCACAGCAAAGTCAATAACCATGGACATTTGAAGAAGGACTTTTTATTATATATAAAAGTCTATTACATGTCTAGAAAAGGTTGTACAAAGGAGAATTTCTACAAAGGAAAGATCCTACGTCTACAGCCAGCGGCCACCATGCGCCTCCAGTTAGGCGCAGCAGTCATCATGCGCTGCCAGTCACCATGTACTGTCAGTCAGGCGCAGCAGACATCATGCGCCTCCAACCTGGCACATCCCACCATATCTTCAGCAGCCCAGCTATGTGCATCCCTTCAGCCAAATTCTTCCAGCCAGGCTCACCTGGCCGAGCAGAGTCCAGTTATGTGCCGCTCTTCCAGCCAGGCTCATTAACCCTCTGGCTGGAACCAAGGAAGAGAAGAGCACCGCAAATGCTGTGGCCAGGGGAGGCTTCGAAAGAGCCTCCAAAGCCGAAGGAAGACCGTGGTCGAAACCGCGGCTAAAGCCTAGCACCGCCATTCCGATCTACGGCTCTTCCGGAATAACGGGGACGAGGCCCGAGCATCCCTATCTTTGGATGCAACAGGCACCTTCCGCCTGCCTCGGAAGCCCTCGACTCCGTCTTTTGGATGTAACAGTCACCTTCAAGTGCATCGAAGACAACACAGCGTCTCATCTTCACCCTCGGGAGCACTTCGTCAACAGAATGCACCCGCATGATCAAGTTCATATTAGAAGTACGTGAGGGAATGAGAAGCAAATCTTCTCTCCATGCTACTATTTATAGGCCGGGCAGATCAAACCCACGCGCCAAGTGGATGGCCCTCCGAATTCCGTGCAATGAATTTACATTAAATGGATGAACCGGACGCCTCGAATTCAGCCAAACGGCTATTTATAGCACTCGAAGAGCGAGACAGCCGCATCATTAAAAGACATGTCCGATGCGCCAGCCAGACAGCGCATCATACGGACGCGCCCTTCGACATCAGGCGCATCACACAGATGCGCCCTACAGTACTCGGCAGCATTACAGAGGGTGCGCCCTAACACATCCCCATACCGAGTGGAACGCCAACCGACGCGCCCACTCAGCTGTCCATCGAACGTCACCAACATTAAATGCTGAACTGACAGAGTTGGCAGCACGTCTCCCAAAGTCCGAACAGTTGACAAGCTTTTTCAGAAAACGAAGCGTCGACAACAGTCAGCATCATCATGACTTTATTTCGACGGCTACTGCCACGTGGCCACTCCACCATCAGCATGCGCCTCTACGGCCATGCGTCCAAATCAGCATGCGCCTCAAAAGCCATGCGCCTCAGACTGCTCTTTGATCCCGAAAGACAGAAGGAAAGTCGCCTGCATGCGCCTCAAAAGCCATGCGCCCCAAATGGTTTGTAACTCCTAAAGGTTATGAGCCGTAGCCTCCTCCTGCGCCCAATCCAAGGCGCAGCTCACCAGATCACTTCTCTCCACCAAATCCGAGATCTTCGAACCATGAGTCGACGACACGTGTCTTTTGACTCAACTCATCCAAGATTTCAGCAACGGAAAGATCTTCTCTCTGCTACGTGCCGGCTCACAACAGCAGTATGAAGAGTTCTCCCCCTCGATCAGGGCGCAGCATCCGTGCACCTCCATCAGCGACCTCCACGTGGCATCCCCACACCGGCGCATCCTGCATGCGCGCATGAGCAGCCAGCCTGCAAAACTAGTAAATAGAAGGATTATCTCCTTCACACGCACACAGAGACTCAGAACAGAAGACTCACAACACAGAGAGAATCACAGAGAGGCAGTTCTAGACACTCAACGTCTTCCTCCTCTCAGCAAGCTCCAGCACCCAGAGCAATCAATACCTTCAGAGAACCGATAACCGTCGTCAGCCGGTCAACGGAGTCAACGCATTACCACTCGCTCCATTGGCACTAAGGACCCAGCTTAAACAAAAGTGTACTCCTAGGACTACATCTAAGTCCTATATTGTATCACTGTTCTGTTTGTATTAAGATTTCAATCAAACAATTTTAATGGCAAACAAGCTGGCGACTCTGCTGGGGACTTCTTTCTCCTCTACCGAGAAGGTTGTGTCACAGGCCGACGACGTGAAGGTGGGCTCCTCCTACAAGACGCTGGTAGTGCGCCTCAATCAACAGGCGTACGAGGAGTTCATTTCTGAAGGAAGTGCGAGTCCTTCGAAGCGGCTGTCGAAGCCGAAGAAGACCCGCGCAGTCTGGGTGCGCAAAGTCGACGCCTCGGGCACCACCGTTGAAGGGGATGCGCCCGTCCAGCCTTCCCTTCCTGCTGACGTCCTCAGCAGTCAAGGTGCGCCCGCTGATGCAGCGCATCTCTCGGGGAAGCGTGCGGCTGACCACGTTCCCCAGCCATCTTCCTCTCAGGCGAGGAAGATACGTCGACGGAGCAGGGGCGCAGCCAATGCCCCGCGCATCACTTCTGATGCGCCACAAAGAGCCTCTGTCTTTGACAGACTCACTCGCTGTAATGGCGAGGAGAATTTGGATGCTGAGTACTACTACGCCCCAGCGGGCTGGTACGAAGAAATCCAAGGCGACACGGGCCATGCGCCACAAACGTGCTATGCCAGCAGCCGGCCAGAGGCACGCGCTTACATCACGCGCGCTGCCGATGGCAAGCTGTACAAGGTTGACTCAAGTGCTTCTGCACCGAACAACGAGTCGACCTTCAAAGTCCTCATCTCGCTTGGGCGCATTCACTGTGTGCACAACCAAGCCGAGAGAGGCAAACTCAGTGGTCTTGAACTCCCGCGCCTCCTCTGGTTGTGCGTTTGAGGTCCGTTCAAGCCACTTCAAATGCTGTGGTTCCCCCACTACTGATCGTGATGCCTGCTTGGTATTAGATCAGGGGGCGCAGCACTCACCCGACCTACCCCGGTGTTTGGCCCTGTCATGCGCCTGAGAGGGGTGTGAGGGTAGCACTCTCCTCCAACGACCTGCGCAACGTGATCACTCACAAGCGCCGGTCAGGAGAGTTGACCAACAAGCACGATGCGCCTCTCACGGGGCACACTTGTGCAGTGGTCACCATCAACTGCTGTTGCAAGACGGCAGTACCGCCAAAGCAGTCGGTCTTCCAACGGCTACAATCATCGACACCCCTCCGACATCGCCTTGGGACGAAGGTGTCAGCAGAAGAGGAGCTAAAGGTTGCTTCATGCAACGTGATCTCCAACTCCTCATCTGTCCGGAAGACGACTGCCAATTCCTCGTCTTCATCCAAAAGCCAGTCGAGGAAAACCAAGGCAGCTGTCTCGACCTCTGGAGTGTTCGAAGGCACTCGGTCGAGGAAGAAGTTCCTTGGAGGAAGCTGGGGGTAGCCAGACCCTTGTCGAGCCTCCTTCCGAAGACGAAGATGTCCAAAGCACAGCTGCGGCGGATCTTCATCAAGGCGAAGATGGCCTCCCTGAAGCCCCTCAAAATGACGATGTCCTCCAGGACACCGCCGGGGGTAGTGCTGGAAACGAAGAGGCCCTTCAAGACAGAGCTGAGGGCAGTCAGGCCCTTGCAGATGCGCCTGTCGAAGACGAACTCCAGAATGTGGCTGGGGGTGGCCAAACACCAGGAGAAGTGACTCCCCCACATGAGAGCGAGGCTGAGAGCGAAGCCTCAACTAATCCATCCACTTCCGGCCGTGTCATGACAGTATACATGACCGGGGGTGATCTTGAGACTGATGCGCCGCCACAGGACATTGTCCAGCGCATAGACTCGCTAGAGGGAGGACTCAAAACCCTCTCTGCCTCAATGCAAGCACTGACTCAAGCAGTGTTTGAGATGCGGTCGGCCTTGATCAGGACACCTTCAAATGGTCCCGACCCAGGAGCCAATAGAGAGTCGAGTGTGCCCCTCCAACGGACACCCTCAGACACAGAAGCACCCCGGACGTCGGAGCCCTCAAACGCTCCACTCCAGGTGGTACCTCCTTCCCCGACTCCTAGCTCCACGGAGGACGTGGTCGAAATGATCAAAGATCTGCGGGAGCGCTTCGAGTCCAAGAACAGGCAGGAGGAGCGCCAGAAGATGGGCATTCCCCAGCCTTATCCCCTTGAGTGGAACAAGGTGGTTTATCCCCAAAGTATAAACCACAAACACTCACGCCGTATGACGGGAAGGACTCTCCACGACGGTACCTGACGTACTTCCAGTCGCAGACAGGGCATCTTCCGAAGGAGGACGCGCTCCTCACCAGCATCTTTGTTGGGGCCCTGAAAGGGGTGGCGTATGACTGGTACTGCAGCCTCCCCGATAATTCCTATATCGTCCTTCGACGACCTGACACGCCTCTTCCTCGACCGCTTCTACGACGGTGGAAGGACATGACGATGGCGTCTCTCATTGAGATACGCCAGAAGGACAAGGAAACGGTTCGGGCATTCATCGAACGCTTCCGTCAGGCCTGCTTCAGGCTACCTCCAGGCATGCCAGAGCATGCGCTTCTCTCCGCTTGCAGTATGAACATGCTGCCTGCAGTAAAGCTCTGGCTTAACTCTACTCCCCCTCCCGACTGGAGCTCCCTAATCATCGAAGCTGAAGCTGCAGAGAAGAAGGCGGCCAATGCACGTCTTCTGGGTGTTAGCTTCCCCGCCTTTGACGATAAGGGGAAAAAGTCCGCAACCAACAACTCCGGACGAGAAACAAAGGGGAAACAGGCATTGACTGTTAATGCCTCGAAGGGCGCATCTGTGCCTACTCAAAAGCCTCCACTGGCACCGAGACCCAAGGAGGTTTATTCATTCAATGATGACGACACCCTGCAACTCTTTGAGATACTGAAGCAGGGTGACAAGATCAAGCTTCCGGACCCGAAGCGGCCCGATGAAGTCGGGAAAGTGGACAACCCGAGGTACTGTCACTACCATCGGTTTGTCGGACACCCGACCTAAGGACTGCTACGTCCTCAAAAATTACATCCAGCGCATGATCAATGCGGATGTAATCTCCGTCGACTACGAAGAGAAGACGGTGTCAGCTAATGTGGTGTCACTTCAGTTCGGCACCTTGCCGCCGACTACCACACAAGATGGCGTCGTCCCCATCCCTAAGGCGACAATGGAGGTGGTGAACTTGCCACCCACCCGTGACAATGTGAGTGGACTTGTCCCACTCACCACATCTCGAGGAGAGGTCCTCTGGGTTCACCCCGACCTCGTCTCCGAGGTAACTCAACCGGAGGTACGCCCTACCTCCAAAGCAAAAGGCAGGAAGATCAAGTCTTGCCGCACGGTCTCTTCTTCAACGGAAGAGGCGCTTCCTGTGCAGACGCGTGCACAACAGAACTCCCAGCCCGGTGAAGCTGCCGCCGAAGTGGTGCCTCCTGGCACCATCCCTGAGGAGGGTCCATCCAAGCCCTCAGCAGCCAATAAACAAAAGCAAGTGGAGGCCCGTTTCGACAGACCTCTGCGGAAAGAAAATGCTTCGGGGCTAGCCAAGCCCCACAATTTTGACATTCTGGCACAACTGGCCAGTACTCCTGCACGCTTGTCTTTGTTCGAGCTCCTGCGTCTCTCCAAGGACTCCCGAGAAGCTCTCTGCGAAGCTCTGAAGGATGCCGAATCCTTTCTCAGTCAAATCAAGCAGCCTGAAGACCTCCCAACTACTTGTGCACACTGTCATTGTGCGGATGAAGTTATCCCAAACATAACTTTCACCCAACAAGACATGCTGCTCAAGCATCACCGACATAACCGACCGTTGTATTACACAGGGTACATCGGTTCGGTAAAGGTGAGCAGGATTCAGATCGATCCGGGGTCTTCCCTAAGCATCATTCCAAAGGCGCTGCTATCAAAGCTGGGGATCCCAATGTACCGGCTGGCGCCCTCCAATACGACCATCAGTGGCTTCAACGCTAGCAAGAGCGAGCCACTGGGCAAGATCCGGCTGAAGTGTCACATCGGCAGCCTCAAAACTGAGGTGACTTGTTATGTGGTGGATGCCGAGGTCAACTACAACATCTTACTCGGACGACCATGGTTACATGAGTACATGGTGGTGCCCTCCACGCTCCACCAATGCATGAAATATGTATCCACCAACGGCGTCATCCGGACGGAGTTTGCAGATATCGATCCCTTCAAAGGGATTGAGGCCTACTTCACCGATTCCGACTTGTACAAGCCACTTGACGAGGAGGAAGCCAACGACGCCGATGATGAAGCAGAGACGGCAACAGAGCCGGACTTGGAGCCCGAATGACTCCCGACGCCCCCTTGAAAATCCGATTGAAGGGCAAGCCTCCCCAGAAGGCGCCTCCAATGAGCATCAAGCTATCAGGGAAAGCACCGACTCACGAAGCTCCCCTGAAGATACGCCTCAAGGGAAAGCCACCTCAAACAGCGGCTCCCCTGGTGGTAAAATTACAAGGGAAGGCGCCACTCATCGGAGGCGCAACCGAGGCACCTCTCAAGGTGCGTCTTAAAGGCAAGCCGCCGCAGTCATCCAAGAATGCGGAGAGGGCTCACATAACCCTCTCAGACCCCAAAGTCAGAGCGGTGGAGGACTCTCCTGATCCGGCCCCAGTGCTTACAGATGAGGAGCTTGGCGAATATATCTCTGCTGATGTAGACGCACCCTCCTTAGACAATGTAATCCCAAGGGATAAAATCTCGTACTTTATCAATAATAGAGTGTCTTTCAATTATTCTTGTCTTCCACACTGGAATGCCATGTATACATTAGACAACGCTCTACGGTCGTTGCAAACACAAGTAACGACCGTCTACCATAATCGAAGTGGCCCGTCTCAAGGAGTCTTCATAAGTCCCTCCACGAAGCCGAGACGAAGGCACCATCATCTCGGGCAAAGTCGAGCGTCGTCAGGACCTCCCGTCAATCGAGCCCGAACCTGATACCGGCAGAGTACAAGTCTATCGGTACACGGATACGGCTAAGCGCATCATCCAAAAGATGGGCTACGACCTGAAAAGCAATAAAGGCCTAAACTACGGCAAGGGTCGGCATCTCCCTGTCCGGCTTTCGATGCCCAATGGAAAGCCACAGGATTACTATAATCGGACTCGACGGGGGTTAGGCTATGTCACGCCGCCATCAACTCCAGAGAGTTCAGACGCAGAAGACATAGAACATTCCCACTCGTCTGAAGCATCGACGTGGGATTCCGATACCAGTATCGGATCAGTCTTCAGGAAAGTGCTGTCAGCTAACATGACATCGGCGCAACCTCAGAAAGATGAAGGCGAAGACCAACCGCCGGAACCCTTCGAAGAGGAACCCTGGGCTCAACGCCTAGGAGAACAATGGGAGTCTCGTTTTGAGTTACGAGAACCTCCCACCGAAGACGAAGTCGAGCAGATCGACCTCGGGGATGGGTCTTCTTCTAAACCCATCTTTATCAGCAAAAGCTTGGAAGGAGAAGACCGAGAATCTTTAGTCCAACTGGCTAAAGAGTATATTGACGTCTTCGCCTGGAGCTACGAAGACATGCCGGGTCTCGATCCACAGATCGCGATGCATAGGTTGAACATCTTACCAGATGCCAAACCTATCAAACAACAACAGCGACGCTTCCGCCCGGACATCATGAATGCCATCGATCAGGAGGTGGACAAGCTCTTGACCAGTGGCTTCATCCGTGAGGAACAACACCCGGACTGGGTAGCCAACGTCGTCCCTGTCACCAAGAAGAACGGGAAGATACGAGTCTGTATCGACTTCAGGGATCTCAACTCTGCTTGCCCGAAGGATGAATTCCCGCTCCCAATCACCGATGTAATGATCGACAACACATGTGGCTTTGAACGCATGTCCTTCATGGACGGGTATTCAGGCTACAATCAAATCAAGATGTTCCCCGATGACGCAAAACACACGTCATTCAGGACTCCGAAAGGTGTTTTCTGCTACACAGTAATGCCCTTCGGCTTGAAGAATGCCGGTGCAACATACCAACGAGCGATGAGTACCATCTTCCGTCAACATCTTCGCAAGACAGTTGAGTGCTATGTTGACGACATCGCAGTCAAGAGCCGCCTCAAAAGAGATCACCTACAGGACCTGAGGACGGTCTTTGATCTCATGCGGGCACATCAACTCAAAATGAACCCCGCTAAATCCTTCCTGGGGGTTTCTAGCGGCAAATTCTTGGGCTTTGTCATCACGGCAAAAGGCATTCATGTCGATCCCGAGAAGACTAAAGCCATCCTCAACATGGACCCTCCGAAGAACCTTCGAGAACTTCGGGGCTTACAGGGACGTCTGGCATACATCCGGAGGTTCATAGCAAACCTCTCCGGTAAATGTCAACCCTTTACTCAGCTCATGAAGAAGGAGTCTCTTACGTCTGGACAGAGGAGTGCCAAAAGGCTTTCGACGACATCAAGGCTTACTTGACAAGCCCGCCAGTCCTAGTGGCACCTGTCGCCGGCAAACCATTCCTCCTCTACGTCCGTGCCATGGATCATTCCCTCGGCGCTTTACTGGCTCAAAACAGCGATGCAGGCTACGAGCAAGCAATCTACTACCTCAGTCGAACACTCATCGGGGCCGAACACCGGTACAACCCCGTTGAAAAGGAGTGCTTGGCTTTGGTGTTTGCCATTCAGAAGACTCGTCATTACGTCTCGGGCCAGACAATTCACGTCATCTCCCGAGTCAATCCACTCAGAGTTCTCATGACGAAGCCAGGGTCATTAAACTCCCGGCTGGCTACATGGGCGATCCTACTAACGCCATACAACATGGTGTTTGTCCCGCAGAAGGCGGTCAAGGGTCAGGCTCTGGCTGACTTTTTAGCTGCACACCCCATCCCAGAATCTTTCAAAACTCTATGAAGACATCCCGGATGAAGTCCAAGAATCAAACGTCACTGAAGGAAGCCCCGTTTGGCGGATGTTCTTCGATGGCGCTTCAAGAACGGGCCCCAACGGCCAAATCATCGCAGGAGTGGGGGTAGTCTTGGTCTCCCCCGATCAGCTGGTCATCCAGCGCGCATACTCTCTTTCGAAGCCGTGCTCCAACAATGTTGCTGAGTACAACGCACTCGTCATGGGACTCCAGCTAGCACAACAGCTGGGGTGGATCATCTGGAAGCCTACGGCGACTCGAAACTCGTCGTAAACCAGATTCGGGGGCAATACGAGGTTCGCCATGAAGATTTGATCCCTTACCATGAAGTTGCATTGAACATCATTTCAACCTTCACTGGGTTCTTCATCGAACATGTACCCCGTCTACAAAACTTGGAGGCTGACGCTCTGGCTGGCCTCGCAGCCTCATTGGCCGCGCCCCTTGGGACTCAACACTATGTCACGGTAACTGGCCGAGACTTGATTTGTCCCAGAAACAACCTATGTTTGCAAATGGCTCACGCCGTGCCGACAAACACGATGTTAATGTCCGAGACTGGAGATTCCCGTTCATCGACTTCGCCGTCTACGGAATCCTTCCGGAAGATCCGAAGGAAGCCGTCTCAGTCAGGAGACGCTCTCTTCGATTCTACTACGATACAGCCACTAAAACGCTGTACCGACGCTCCTTCGACGGGCTTCTCCTTCGATGCCTGTCTAACGAAGAAGCGGCCGAAGCTCTTCGAGAAGTTCACGACGGAACTTGCGGAGCTCACCAACCAGGTCCTAAGTTGCAAGATCGACTGCGACGTATGGGCTACTACTGGCCAACCATGGCCGCCGACGCAGTGGAATATGCTAAGAAGTGCCATGCCAACTTCATGGACTTCACATACACCATCTGAACCTCTACATCCTACAGTCGCCTCCTGGCCATTCGAAGCCTGGGGCATGGACATTGTAGGACCAATCACCCCTCCTTCATCAAGAGGACATCGTTTCATCCTGGCCATCACCGATTACTTCTCCAAATGGGCGGAAGCAGTCCCACTAGAGGAAGTAAAAAGCTCCAGGGTGGTCAGCTTTATCAAACACCATGTCATTTACCGTTTCGGAGTACCCAGGCGAATCATTCATGACAATGGTCCCCAAGTTCATCAGCCACATTTTCAGCAGGTTCTGTGACAAGAATCGCATTCAAAACGTGGCCTCAACCGCCTACAATCCGGCAGCAAACGGATTGGCCGAGGCAGTTCAACAAAACTATCGTCAGGCTGCTCAAAAAGGTCGTGTCATCCAACAAACGCGACTGGGACGAAAAGCTTGGCGAATGCCTTTGGGCCTACCGCACAACGGTACGGACCCCAACAGGCAACACTCCATTCTCCCTGGTCTACGGGAGCGAAGCAGTACTGCCTCTCGAGATACAGATACCTTCGCTCCGCGTGGCAATCACAAACGATCTCACAGAAGAAGACAATCAACGTCGTCGTCTGCGGGAACTGGAGGCACTTGACGAAAAGCGTCTCCTAGCTCAACAACGCATCGAACTTTACCAAGCCCGTATATCACAGGCTTTCAACAAGAAGGTCAAGCAAAGAACTTTCCAAGTTGGCGACCTGGTTTTTAGCAGTCAGAAGGCCAATGGTGTTAACTCACAAGACACCAGGGAAGTTCGAGCCCAAATGGGAAGGACCCTTCATCATTGAGACGGTATACTCAAACGGTGCTTACCGCCTCGCCAAACCCAATGGGGACTTGTTCATGATGCCCATCAACGGCAAGTTCCTAAAGAAGTACTATTCTTGACATCCTCCAAGACATGTATTTCCCCAAACAACCTCTTTTCACAAAATCAAACGCTTCCGGAACCCAGCTGTTCCGTGGCATCCTTCCGTAGAAAGATAACCACGTCCACATTACCTCTGAGTTGTCTCTCTACATCCTACAAAGCGGAACCTTACATTTCGTGAGCTTACGCTATCCTTCATGTTTACCACGTCCACATTACCTCTGAGTAAACATCCCGTACAAACAACTCCTGTGTTGTCGTACATTGATCGCAGAACTTCCACTGTCCACATTACCTCTGAGTTGTTCAGCGTATCCCCCAGGATCATTCCTACCATGTCCATAAATACCTCTGAGTAGGAAGATTCTATCATTTGAACCTAATGATTGCCACTGTCCACATTACCTCTGAGCAAACATGTTGGTTCCTTCAAACTTATTATCTGTACCTAAAAACCAAGGTGCGCAGAAGATAATAGGTCCACATAAATCATCAAGTTCATGAGATCAAAAATGAACACATCACAAAAAAATATAGTGTATTTCTTTATTTTTCAAAGAAGCGAGTACAGAAATACGCTATTTCCCCAAGCAAAGTTGCAAAAACACATAAAAGAAGAGAAGCTACAGTCCCCGATCCTCTCCAGGGTGGGATGAAAGCTCTCTGACTCGACGTCTCAGATCGGCAGTGCGAGTTTCCACAGTCGCCTGGACTCGCAGCTCGGCTTCTTGACGCATTAATCCGACAGCCTCAGCGGAAGTTTTACTCTCATACTTCTCATCAAGCTGTCGTCGCTGCTGAGCCAAAGCAAGGGTCCGCTGAGTAAGAGTCGCTTCCTCCTGCTTGAATGCCACGTGTTCAGCCAGGACACGATCAGCTTCTAGTTGAAGTTGGGCCCGCTGGTCTTCAAGACGGCGCATCTGAGCATCAACCTCTGCGATGTTAGCGTCCACCGCAGCCCGCTTCTCCGTCGTCTTCTCCATAGATTGAGACAACTGCTCCGCTGCAGCCTCAGTCCCAGCCACTTCACGCTTCCAACTGCTCACATCGGCCCGATAGGAAGCCTCGATTTCAGCAATCAACTTCCCTATCTCTGCATCTATCAAGACAGAGAGGTCATTTCGTTGGATGCGCTGCAGTTCCGCGAGCCGCTCGTCCAGCTCAATCACCGAAACCTCCAGAATTTCGGCCATATGGTCATGGCCTTGGTGGAATGCGGATCAGCTCGATACAAGGCATTGCCAAAGCTTTTGCTGTCGCAAAGCTCCCCTTGGCATCCATCACTGCAGATACACCTTTCTCCAGCATTTTGTACACTCCCTCGACGAGGAACTTCATATACTCGTCGGCATCCGCCAGCACCTGCGACGTCATAGCAGGAGTAGGGGGAGCTACTACAGTTTACGGACCGGAGGAAGACCCGCCAACCTCGATCTGAGAGGTTTGAACCTCGGCAGCAATAAGCTCTTCATCAACAGGGGCCAGACTGCTAGCCCGAGGAGCCGAAGGAACAGAAGGAGCCGGCACATGCGTCGTGATAGTACCCCAAGTGGAAGGAGCAACAGAGGGTTCCAAACCCTTACCCTTCTCAAGCCCGGAGACATCACCGACGTCAACGGCCACCTCTTCTACCCCCGACGTTCTATCAGCATCAGCTACCTCCCCCGGCAAAACGGGGAGATCAACATTTATCTCCTGGCCAGCCCCAGAAGACAAGACCGGTAGAAGGTCTCATTCTTCTCAAGTCCCTCTACAGGGACAAAATCTGTCGCTACCGCCTGATCGGTAGCCATCTCTATGTTCATGGTTGAAGCCAAGGAAGGATTTGGCAATGATTCAGCCGACCTCCCTTCATCATGACAAGGAGGGGAATCAACCCTCTCCTCTATCCTCACTGCTTCTGCTGCCCCCGCAACAGACTCCTGCAGCTCCGGAGCGATGTCATCGGAAGATGATGAACTCCATTCCTCTTCATCACCAGGAAGCTGCGCACTTGCTAAACCTTCGATATGTGAAGCCTCCACTGTGGCCTTCGTCACCTCGGAAACTGCTGCACCCTCAGGTTCCCTCCTGACATAACCCGGGGATACCGGAACCTCTACGATGACAGTATCCTCCGGATCTTCCTCCATGAGAGACACCATTGTCGGCGGGATACGCACTCCAGACGAGCTCGCCATCTCTTCTCGCCTACTCCCACCCGACTTTGGGGTACGAGGTTTTCTTTTTAGCGGCTCCTACAAAAGATGGGGCCTCGTAAGTAGCGGAACCAAAATCAGATTTAGTAGGATGTCCTTACCTCTTCGGACGCCGAATCCGATGACACCGTCGGTAACGATGCCTTCTTCTGCTTCTTCGACACAAGAGATTCAGCCCCTGTATCTGCATATCGTTTCGATCGATCGCCCGAGGGTTCTGCTTGTGATGCGGAGGGGGCACTCCGTTGACCCACCCCTGACGGACGATGCGGCCGGGCCTTCACTGACGTATCCCCAGTCGCTGCTAACTGGGTGCCTGCGATAAGGCTGGTCTCCCTGTCATATCCGGAGGGCGCGGCAGCCATAACACAGTAAAATTTGGCGGCCGAGTAAAGAATGGGCGGCCGCGGATCGGGGATGGGCAACGTAAAATGAGCTCTGGTACATCCGGCATTATAGTAATGCCAAGCTCGTGCACCATCCAACAAACTTCCAACATACCCCAGGGTATTACTGGGTTTATCCAACATCATCTGAGCATAACCAAATTGCCGCGCAAAGCGGCTCGGCAAGTATGGTTCCAGGTAGCATTGATTCCTGTTCCGGTACACCAGATGGGACGGCCGGATACTTTGCAACCAGCATAATCCCCATTGAGGCAGAGTGGTGGTACCTTCGCCCAGGTCCCTTAAATCCTCGTTGGC
>JANAVB010025004.1:0-47460 GCA_029216955.1 Iris pallida
TTAAGTCCTAATCTTATTCATAAATCTCTGTTAGTGTAATTAATTATTATAATGGAATAATCAATGTGGAGTTGGGTTCAAATGTTAAACTTACACTGTTCAACTGTTAATTCCTGAGAACACTGACACTTTGAACACACATATCACCCTGTGTAAGAATCCTGAGAATTACTTGTTTGCACTGATACAAACCATAGCCTGGGTATTCCTGTTACATTTTCTGAAATTCTTCATCATGTAAACACTGTTGGCACCTATAAACCAAATCAGAGAACCATATGAAGTCACTGTCAATTCCTGAGTTAACTTCCTGTGATTAATTCATATAGTACACAACACACAATCTGAGACATATCACACTGTTTAAGGAACCTGAGAATTCCTTGTATGCACTGTTGTTGATTTTTGAGGCTTAATGAAACCTGGGAACTGATTTGCCTTTCCCAATTTCAAACTGAATTGGTTTCCTTTCCATTTTTGCACTGTCACATATCTACATGTCCACACACATATTCCTGTATAATACATTCCTGAGTTTTCCTAAAATCTGAGAACTTATTACATGTCATTCTTCACTGTTTGCTTGTGTTACTGAGAACACATTCCTGAGTTTTCCTCCAAATCAGAGAACACTTGAACATGTGACACACTCCAATTCCTGTCATATATTTCCTGCACACATGTTACTGTGACACACTGGAACACACACCTACACAAAACCTGAGAATTGATTCCTGCACTGTTTGTAATTTCTGCCACACAACTTCTTAATTTCTGCCACTTGTAATGATTTGAGACCCTAAACTATACACACACACACTAATTTCTAATTTCCCTCACATGAATCACAGCCACTACACACACATATCTCATATGTTACCCCCTCTCTCGCTATGTATATACATATATATATGTGTGTATGTATGTCTACAAGTGTAAACCTAAATGCCTAATCTAATGTGATGTGTGAAGGGTAGGGTGGCATTTATGGGAACTTCAATGTGTAATGTAAAGCCATGTGGGATTTACATATTCTATATGTGATAGCTAGAGTACTAGGCATATCCTATTGTATATATATATATATATTATATATATATATATATATATATATATATTATATAATATCTCTATATATATATATATAATATATATATATATATATATATATATAATATATCTATATATAATATATATATATATATATATATATATATATATATTATATATATATATATATATATATATATATTCACTATATGAGTATATATATATATATATATATATATATATATATATATATATATATATATATATATATTATATATATGGTGTTGGCCTATAGGCTGTGTTGTATTAGCTCATGGCCTACATGGCTATGACTCTGCATGAGTTATGGCCTAGTGTATGGCTAGTGCCTAGAGGATTGGGCCCATAGCCTATGGTTGTCCAACCTAGACTAGTTAACCTAGTTTAGACCTGTTTGACCTTAGTTGACCATTTGGACTAGAGTTGACCTAGTTTGACTTCTAGGGTTGACCAAGAGTTGACTTGGCCTAGATTGACCCAGAATCATGTAGAATGCATTGAACTGCATCTTGTTATCATTTTAGACTTGTTTGACTTGTGCTATTCTGAATAGGAGCCAGACACCACTCCTCGGACAGTATATTCACCTTGGACATTCAGACATCAGGCGAGTACATTCTCTGATCATTTCATATCATGTTTAGGATTATATTTCCTGCTTTAGATTATCTTACTTGATGCTGACACGTTGGTAACACGGATTGGTACTATATGGATCCCTTCATGAGATGTTATCCCTCTCGGGCATCAGATACTTTTGTCTCGTGTGTTTCACTTACATCACGTATCTCATGCTTCTATTATCATGAATCTTCGGAAATCAGCTGGGGACTCATGTACCCTCATGATCACCGAGCCTTCACAAATCAATTCATGAATCACCATATACGGGTTAGTAGTTTAGTCACGAATCTTAACATAACTTGACTGGATCCTTGTGTATTGATCGGGGTACGGGGGAGTATGAATGGTCATGTGAATAAATATCCCAAGTAGTATAGTCATGAATCACTCTTAGTGTAGTCATGAATCAGTCCTAAGCCATTCACATGTTCGTCTTGTACTCTAAATCACTAGCACTGTCTTGCTATATATATCATAGATATTTACTTACTGTCTCTCTCTTACATTATGTTGTTCTTCAGTTTCCTGTATTTTATTCTCTAGCATGATTATATTTTCTTTCCTGCTATGACTTGTTGAGATGTATTATGCTCGTTCCTGTCCTGACTGAACCTGTTGAAATATTACAGAGGATGAGGACGAGGCGTGTTGTCCCACTTATTATGGGGCTACCCTAGATGACAGTACAGACTTAGACCAGCAGCAGGAGCCTTTAGCTGTGGACGACACTCCTCTAGACTAGGATGTCTTCTTTTATATTCATTCTGGATGACTGTATATATTGATACTTGGGATTTAGGATATACTTATCTTAGACACTTAGTCTCTCTGTTTGTACTTGTAGATTTCCTTTCATTTCAGCAGTATCTATCTTTCTATCTCATCTTTTGCCTTAGTTGTGATTGAGTTTACTTTCTGCTATGTCACCCCCATTCGGGAGTATAAACTGTTTAGCTTAGATTGTTAGATGTTGTGACCTAGGACAGCGTTCTACCGCCGACACTGCAGCGTAGGCTGGACGTACCAACGTCTCGTGCCCTTACTCTAGGGTACGGGTCATGACACGTTTTAGTGGTGGCCCATGCAGGTCTAGATTAAAAGTGTAGTGGTATTCGAACTAGAATATCACTGCAGCCTGCAGTAAAATTAGGAAAATTTTAAAGGTACTCAATCACATTAGGAAAAACCCTTTATCAGATTCCGTATATCTAAATGTTGCTGCTTATTGTCTTCCTTTGAATTTAAATTGTCCTCCTTTGATATTTTGACTCATTCTCAGCAATTGTTTCTTTTTTATCTGTGTCTCCAGGATGGTTGAGACGAGATCGCATCGCCAGGGCCAGGGGGACGCCGATGAGAGGTCTGCCACCTCTCATACTCAACAGCCGGCCCCTGGTACTGCAGCCCCAGTCAAGCCAGCTGGGGTAGGCATTTCAGCTGCTTTTGGAGGAGCCCCTCTACCTGTGAGGCATGAGCCGAGTCCGATAATTCCGGATGTGCTTCAGCAGCAGCAGCCACCTGCAGGGACAGTTGACGCTGTTCAGCTGTTAGCCTTTTTTTGGCAGTACATGGAGGGTCAGCAGACCCAGCAGCAAAGGCACACAGCAGAGCTCACACGAGGCATTGATCTGGCCATGACACAGTAGAGAGGTTGTAGGTCAGCCAGCGGCAGCCCGCAGCCGCACCAACCACGAGAGAAGGGCATACAAGATTTTCAGAAGATGCACCCGAGGGACTTCCGAGGGACAGAGGGGATATTGTATGCCGATGAGTGGATTAAGCACATAGAGGAGATATTCAGGTTGGCTGAGATCCCGACGAGGCTCCAGATTGAGGCAGCGGCCAGCATGATACAGGATCTGGCCCGTATATGGTACCAGATCGACCCGAGGGATGGTACTATAGGACAGACTTGGGTAGCATTGAAGAAGCTGTTCAAGGAGAAGTTCTTTCCGGACGCAGCGCTGGGAGCCCTCGAGACTCAGTTCGAGGCCCTAGTCCAGGGGAGCCAGTCTGTGGAGTCAATACGCGGGAGAGTTCTGTCGCCTGAGCAGATTTGCAGAGGGCTTGTCAGAGGCGACAAAGGCCCGGAGGTTTCGGAAGGGCTTGGTAAAGGAGGTCAAGTCCTACACCAAGAATGCCCGTAATGCTACCTTTGAGGAGATCCTGGTGGACGCTTTAGCTGCAGAGGATGATCTTGAGCTTAGGCTCAAGAGGGGACGAGACTCCAGGGAGGCAGCAGTAGTGGAGACCGGCCAAGAGGCCGCACTTTCAGCAGCAGCACCAGCAGCACCACCAGCAGCAAAGGTTCCAGCCGCAGCAGTTTCAGCAGCCGAGGCATCAGCCAGTTCAGCATCAGATGTTTGCCATTGATTGTAAAAGAACAGAACAATTATCGAAGGACTGAACTTAGACTCACAATACAAACTCGCTCGTACAAAAAAAGCCTAGGGACGAAAACCTAGGTACAGCAGACTAAGTATGATTGTTTTTTTTGATTCTGGGGGGTGACGATAGAGGCTCGGGAAAGCGACGGCCGCTCTGCCTTACTCCTTGGACGATCAGTATGTAGCCTTGGCTCGGGGAAGATCTGCTTGGCGTTGACGAAGAAACGCTCTTCTTGCTCTCCTCGGATTGCTCTCCTGGCTTCTCTCTCTCTCTGTGATTATCAAGAAGGAAGGGGGAGCTCTCTCTGTGTAGATCTCTCTCTTCTTATTTCTTTTGGTGCCGACCTCTCTCTCTTTTCTTCTCTTTTTTTTTCTTTGACTCTGTGTATTTTGCAAGGGAATGGCACCCCTATTTATAATAGTGGGGAAGCATCATTAGGGTTTGGCTGATTACCCGTTCTCAAAGTAGCGACGGCCTGGTGATTGATCAATCTGGACTATTAGTCTTGAGTGTGAAGGATCTGGACCATTAATGTGGATTATGCCAAACCCCATCAATAATAAATGTTGATTGCAATAAATCTCCATCATGATGATTTGCTGATGTCTGCAAATCTAAATGAATCAATTTAATTCATTCTTGCCACGTGTCCCAAATTATTAGAATCTGATCCGAAATTTGATTATTTTAGGACACGTGTCCTGTCATCATTATTGAGCCGCATGAGGAGTGTTCATATTTGGGCCACATGAAGGTCGTCGTGACCGAGCCGCATGGAAGATTTCATGACCGAGCCGCATGAATAGTCTCTACACTCGAACCGTATGAAGGTTTTCATGACCGAGCCGCATGAATATGTTCATGACCAAGCCGCATGGGGGTCTTCATAGCCGAGCCGCATGAGAGTCTTCATGACCGAGCCGCATGGGTCTCTCTGTTCTGGCCGTATGGACTTTGTTTAGTCTGGCCGCATAGATTTGCCTCGAAGTTTGGTGGACAGCGCCACATTTGTGAAGATTTTCCTCATTTCCTAGGATGATAGTGCTTTTTCGTGTCAGTCATTATGACGACTTATGTCAGGACTAACAACCGTCAGAGCTATCAGTTGTCAGAGCATTAAATGCGTCTAAACGTTAGGCACAGCTGTTCTGTTGGCCACGTGGCTCTCTCTCGGCCGCATAGAGTTTACTTGAGCTGCTTGTATGTTTGAGCCGCATGAGACTTCCGGGCCACATGAGACTCTTTGGCCGCATGAAGCTCGTCTGATTTGAGCCGCATGAAGCTTCCTGGGTTCTGTGTCGCATGAAGAATGTCTCATGACCGAGCCGTATGAAGGACGTCTCATGACTCGCATGAGGAATGTCTCGATCAGCCCGTGCACTCGCTTTGTGGGCCCGGTATCCCGAACACACGAGTGCGTAGGTATCATGTTTGCTCCCTGATGTGGGGCTAATAGAAACAATTGCCCTCGATCTTTGTTGGGAGACTCTTGAGGACCACTCTGTCCGTTTGCCGCCGGGGGCTGGACACGGGCGGCTTTGTACAACTTTCCATCAGAGGCCCGCTTAGCGGGACGCTCTTGATGGTCAGAGGTTGGGACAGCTGACTGAGCCCGATGAGCCCGCGCTGCTCTAGACTTCTTCTACTTAGCACCCGAAGGTGCGTAATAGGAAGAGTCCAAGTTTGGAAGGAGGAAGAGTTGGTGCCCTCTTCAAAGGAGGTAAGGGGGCTCTATTTATAGAATGGAGTGAGCCCTTTCTTCTTCTCCTTTCCGATGTGGGACTAAAAATAATATTTTCCATGCTTCTACAGGACCCCCTTCAAAGTTTCCAAATTGCAAATTTGGAACACTTTGAATAAGAAGCATGGAAAGTAGATTTGTTTAGGTGTGGCAATCCAATCAGAGGTATCATGGACGTGATAGGTTTGGGTACTTTCGCTGGGATTTTATGTGGACTTATCATCCTTGGCGTACCTTGGTTTTAGGTACGGATAATAAGTTGAGAGAGAGAACCATCATATTTACTCAGAGGTGGTATGGACGTGGTAAATATAAGGTTGATGGTAGAGCTTCCTACTCAGAGGTGATATGGACATGGTAGGAGTAAACTCGAATGAGGATACATAGAACAACTCAGAGGTTCTATCAACGTGGAAGTTCTATGCATTGGGTGAAAGAATGCTATGGAACAGCTGGGCTCCGAAAGCATGTGATGATGAGGAATGATGTGGATATACTAAGGGACCTAGTACGGCATTTGTGGTCAGCAGAGGACATTTGTGGGCCTATTATCCTTGGCATACCTTGGTTTTAGGTACGGATAATAAGTTTGATAGGGATACCTAGAACAACTCCGCGGTAAGGCGGATATGGAGGTTCTTGGTATCGGGCGAAAGAATGCCATGGAGCAGTGATCAGTTTTTTGTTTTCTTTCACTGTTTTTCTTTCTTTTTGTCAAGGGATGATCCCAGATGATGTAGTACTTTGAACGAGCATGTTTCAATTCATCTTCTCTTTCTTGTACTTGTGGTACTTGTAGAATTGGACCTGCTGGGGGATTATTTGTGGACCTGTTACCCTGGGCGTACCTTGGTTTTAGGTACGAGTAACAAGTTTTGGAGAGGAATACCTAGAACAACTTCGCGATAAGACAGCTATAGAAGTTTTTGGTATTCGAGAGAATGCCAGGAAGCAACTGGGCTGCCAGGCATGATAGGGAAGGGATGGGCGTGTACTGGAGACCCAGTACAGCATCTGTGGTCGACTGAGGACATTTGTGGTCATCAGAGGACATTATGGTCAACAGAGGACATTTGCGGTCAACAGAGGACATTTGGGCCTATTATCCTTGGCATACCGGCTTAGGATACGGATAATAGGATGAAAGTGAACCAACATACTTACTCAGAGGTAATGAGGACATGGCAAGTATGAGGGTTTTACCGTAGAATCTTCTCTGCTCAGAGGTAATGAGGACATGGCAGGAGTGGACTCAGCGGAGGATATTTGTGGTCAACAGAGGACATTTGTGGTCAACAGAGGACATTTGTGGACCTATTATCCTTGTCGTACTCCGATCGTGGGTACAGATAATAGGTTGAAAGAGAATCGACATACTTACTCAGAGGTAATGAGGACATGGCAAGTATGAAGGTTTCTTCTACGGAGCCTTCCCACTCAGAGGTAATGAGGACATGGCAGGAGTAGGCTCAATGAAGAGGGGTACATAGAATGACTCAGAGGTAATGAGGACATGGAAGTTCTATGTAGGGGTTGATTTATTTTTGGCGAAAGTGAAACGACTCAGAGGTAATGAGGACATGGCCGTTTTGGAAATTTGTAGATCGCTTACCCTTTTTTTGTGCACTGGAAGTGCGGGTATCGGATCATGAGGGAGGATCTCTTCCAGGAAGAAAGTTCAGAGGTACGATCATACATGACTTACTATCTGAAAGAGTGACCGGGATGTGAGTTCAGAGGCACCAACGGGCACATGACTCAATATTGTGAAAGTATGAGTTCAGTGGCACCAGCGGGCACATGACTCGATAATCTGGGATGTTGTGGATGTGAGTTCAGTGGCACAAGAGGGTACATGACTCGGGAATATGGAGAATGGTATGGATGTGAGTTCAGTGGTACCACGGGTACATGACTAGGTAATCTGGAGTGGATGTGAGTTCAGCGGTACCGGGGGGTATATAACTCACCAATCTAGGAAATTTGGAGGCGAAATATGAGTTCAGCGGTACCGGAGGGTACATAACTCAATCATCAGGGATTTTTTTTTTTTGATGTCGTTTCGGATGTAATACTTCTTCAGGAAGTTGCCGTTGATGGACAACATGAGCAAGTCTCAGTATGAGCAGCCACATACTTGGCCAGCTCCGACTCTTCTTCGACCACCCCCTGTGTAAATACAGACTGAGAGGATGACTTGGGCAACTTGATTATCAGTGGTTCAGTTGGTGGAGCCGAGCGGGGAGTTGTTGGCAGACTAGCGACCCCCAGTTTAGTACTCGATATGGGGCGAGGAGTGGCTGGTTCGCTAGCAGTGTCAGACCTCGCATCGGGATGAAAAACCTTCTTGGGAAGGCGTATTGTGAGCGGTCTGTCGGAGGGATTGGGCTTCTCCGTTTGGAGCTGACCGACTCTCGGTAGTCTGATGGTAAGTGGCCCTGTTATGGGTCTCGGCGCTTGGCCGGACCTTGGCAGCCGGATTCTCATTTGTTCTTCTTGTGCGGAGAGACTAATTGCGTCCTTACGCAGAGTGGCCGTAAGGGGTGCGAAATTGCCCGGTTTGCGAGCCTGAAGGTGGATCGTTAGAGGTTCTTCTGATCCTGTAGCCGTCTTGTTGTGAGCTTGCACATCTTCTTCGACCAGATGCTTCTTTGATTTTTTGTACAGACAGGAGTCTGAGTAATAAGATTCGACCCCCTTGAAGGGATCGATATCGGCAAACTCTGTCCTCACGAAGCCGTGCTTATCGACATATTTGAAGCACTGGTGTAGCGTGGAAGGCACGATCATGTAATCGTGTATCCAAGGCCGCCCCAGAAGGATATTGTAAGAAGTGTCGGCATCTATGACATAACAGGTGACTTCTGATTGGAGATCGCCGATCTGACACTTCAAACGGATCTTCCCTATTGGGTAGCTCCTGCCCGAATTGAAACCGCTAATGGCGGTGCTTGTAGGTGTCAGACGATGCATCAGAATGCGAAGATGATGTAGCAGACCCTTCGGAATGATGCTTATAGAGGACCCAGGATCAATGTGCATTCGGTCCACCTTTACGTCGCCGATGTATCCAGTGTAGTATAGCGGGCGATCATGCAGGTTAGTTTTGATGAGCATATCTTGCGGAGAGAAGACGATATTGGGCATTGCTCCTGTACACGCACTATCTTAGAGCTCTGCAGGTTGGTTATCTCCCGTGAGGTTGACCTGAGCCAAGTATGCGTCGGCATTTTGGAGCGCCTCACTTAAAGCCGTGCGGACATCCTTTGAGAGCCTGAGGAGTTCATATAAGGACAATTTGGCCGGGGTATTAGCTAATTGCGCTAAGATGTCGAAGTTGTAGGGCCTCTCCAGCCCCTGAGGTGTCTCCTTCCGGAGGAACTTGTCGAAGCGAGTCTCCTTCGGCCTAGGCTTGTCGGTCATCGAAGGCTGAGCCGGTCCTGGAGCATCATTGGTAGTGGGCGGATGATCATCAGTCGCGCTTTCGGTCACCGGTTGGGCTTGTGTTTCGGATCGAGTAGTGACGGCCGAGACTTTCTCTTCTTCCGCCGAGGCAGTGCAGCAGGATCTGACTTTTTCACTTTTCCTTTTAGAAGGTGGAGAGGGCTGAGTTACCTCGTAGACTAGGTCCGGATGGACCCACATGATTTCCCCTCGTGATGTGGTGAGGGGTACTAGACCAGCGGCTTGATCGCGAGCAGGCGGCAGATTAGCAATCTCTATTGTTGCCAGAAGGGATGGGTATAACCCCGTCCTGAGTCTCTGTTGGAGGGAAGCTGCCGAATTGTACGGATACCATATTGGCTGCCACGGTTACCTCTTCGAAATCGATGGCCAAGGCATTCGAATCGATGAGGTTTTGGATATACCGTTTCAGTTGATAGCAGTCGTATGTAGCATGGTGGACGTAGCAATGGTAATGGCAGAACTTTAGGTTCTCCAAATCAGCCGGCCGAGGCTTCCGTCTTGGTGGAGGAAGCTGAATCCTGTCTCCTTGTATAAGTATGTCCAAGATAGGCTTGACGTGACCGTCTTCAAAGGAATAATGATTTGAGGCCATTGTTTGTCTGCTGGCTGTGGCTCGGGCTTCTGGGCTGTATCGGTCACCATAGCCTGCTTGCCTTTGTTGTCCCGGTTGTTGGAGGGCTACCCCCATTGTCGTTGCTGGTGTTGGGACGCTTGCTCTTGTTCTCTCCCTCCGAGATATTCAACCCTAGTTGGCGAGCCTTCTTCAATCGTTCTTCAGCACTTGTAGCACTGATGATAAAAGCCTTCCAATCCTTGAACTGACTTTCGCCCATCCAGAGACTAATTGTTGGAAGTAGTCTCTTTTGGCAAATTTCAATTAAAGAAGAGTCCGGGTTGCCAGATGGTAACTTCATTGCAGTTTGACGAAACCGCTCAATGTAATTTCTCGTCAGTTCTTTCTCTCCTTGAACGACGTCCATGAGGGTAGACATCGTCACGTCCTGTCCTATCTCATAGAACCTCTCTAAGAACAAGCGTTTGAAGACAGCGAAGGAGTGGATGCAATTGTCTGGCAGGTTGCGGTACCAATCGAAGGCGACTCCTTCCAATGCCCCAATGAATAACCGTGTGAGGATAGCGTCATCATGGGGTAGATGGTCGGTAGTGACCTCAAAGTAAGTGATGTATCGACTTGCTGAAGTCTTGCCATCATATGGGTTGATGTTGAACGGCTTATATCTTGGCGAAAAGGGAACATCCCTCCATTCAGCAGGATATGGTTGTCGTATTCTGAGGTCTTGAGAGTTTTCTCGGGGTGGAACATTGCTCGGAGCTCCTGAACCTCTCTTCTTACTTCTCGGGCCTCATCTGTCGCGGTAGGGGCCGTTATCTCGGGAGGATTATTGCCCTGGTTTGGCGCCGCTGAATTTGAATCTACGTTGATTGCGGGACCCGTTCTTGTCTGGCCATGTCACTCCCTGCAGAGTAGGAAGTGCCGCTTTGATCTCGTCTACAGACTTGACCAAGACATGCAATATGGCCTCCAACGTGTCGATGCGCTGGCGATCGCCGGAACCGCCTTGATTGTTGTCTGTCATGAATACCGTCTTCACATGAGGAGTGACGGAGGGAGTGGTGGAGGATGTACCCTCCGAGTCGTACCCATGCGTCAAGAAATCATCTGGATATGTGGGGATGTTCTCTTCAGGTTCGGACTCGGAAGGAACACTACCCCCAGCTTCGGAGCTTGCTTCGTCTCGAGAGTCATGGATGTCCTTGGGGACATCAGCATCTGTTGTACCCGATGGGAGGGTTGTTTCTCGGGGTTCGTCTTCTTGAAACGTTGGATTGTTGCGGACGTTCGGAGGAGTACTACCCCCAGCTCCTACGACCCCCAGGGTCGGGGACGATGAGTCTCCTGTTGCAGCAGATTTTGTCTTCGAACGGGTGTGTTGGTATACTCCGGTGGAGGGCAACCGTTTAGCCGACAATTTCTTAGCTGTAGTGGCTGATATCTTTGGACTGGAGATGCTTGTCTTCTTCCTTCTCCCTTGGCGGGGACCTTCTGAGCGGAATTGCAGGAGACAACAGGAGGTGCCTCATCTTCTGAGTTCGGGTGCTGTAGTCTGTGGAAGACGGACGGACGATCTTCCGTCACTGTCGCGTTGTTGCAGCAGCAGTTGACGATGATCTGGGTGCAGTGACGTCCATGTGAGGATTCTTTGCACGCCGAGGCCCCTTCTCTTTCCTTACGTTTATGGAGGATCGCCTCACGCAGGTCAGAGGAACCACTCTGTCCGTTCGCCGTTGGGGATTGGACTTGAGCGGTTCTGTACAACTTCCCATCAGAGGCCCGTGTGATAATCAGCGGGACGCCCTGATAGTCAGAGGTTGGGGCAGCTGTCTGGGCTTGATGAGCCCGCGCTGCCCTAGACTTCTTCTTTCTAGCATTCGTGGGTGCATAATAGGAAGAGTCCAAGTTGAACATCACAGAGTCTGGCTTATCATCCAGAGAGTCATCAGGGTTCGGACCGTACGAGAGACGGTCGAAAACTGATCGAGAGGAGCATGGAGCAGGTGCTATGCGGCTGGGAGCGGAAACCGTGCAGGCTGTCTGCATGCGGTTGTCTCCTGTCGTCGGACGAGTTCTTATGCGGCTAGGGGTCACGACCGTGCAGGCTGGCCGCATGCGGTTGGCATCTGTGGCCGCATAGGTTTTCTGCAAACGATTGACTTTACTGGCCGCATGAGTCTCGTCCATGTTGTTGGGAACTGTAGTCGCATAAGTTATGCGGCTGACAGAGGTAGCCGTATGAGTTTTCTTCATGCGGTTGGCGGATGTAACCGCATGGGCTTTCTTCTTGCGGCTAATACTCTTCTGCGGTTCGGTCCGCGTAGAGTCCCTCTTTGTCCCTGCAAGTCCAGCATCAATATTTTCTTCTGCCGGACTTGGGGACAGCAGAGTTGTCTACGATCTGAAGTGGGTCCGTAGGAGAATCCTTCTCGCCGTCTTGAGCAACAGAGGGCATCCCATCGAGGGCTTGAGGAGGAGCAAATGACTTCGATCTCCATTCTTTGCGAGCCTTCGTGGTGCGGGTGCGCTTCTGGGCCGGGCCAGCGCTGCCTTCAGAGAGCATCTCTTCAAACGCCTGTTGGTCGAAACGGACGACCATCTTCTTTTGTGTGGAGCCAAGTTTGGCTGCATCTGATTGCGTCACCAACTCCTCAGCCGTGGAGAAGTTAGTCCCCAGCAGAGTCGCCATCGTGTTTGCCATTGATTGTAAAAGAATAGAACAATTATCGGAGGACTGAACTTAGACTCACAATACAAACTCGCTCGTACAAAGAAAGCCTAGGGATGAAAACCTAGGTACAGCAGACTAAGTACGATTGTTTATTTTTTATTCTGGGGGGTGACGATAGAGGCTAGGAAAAGCGACGGCCGCTCTGCCTTACTCCTTGGACGATCAGTATGTAGCCTTGGCTCGGGGAAGATCTGCTTAGCGTTGACGAAGAAACGCTCTTCTTGCTCTCCTCGGATTGCTCTCCTGGCTTCTCTCTCTCTCTCTGTGATTATCAAGAAGGAAGGGGCTCTCTCTGTGTAGATCTCTCTCTTCTTATTTCTTTTGGTGCCGACCTCTCTCTCTTCTTCTCTTTTTTTTCTTTGACTCTGTGTATTTTGTAAGGGAATGGCACCCTGCTATTTATAATAGTAGGGAAGCATCATTAGGGTTTGGCTGATTACCCGTTCTCAAAGTGGCGGCGGCCTGGTGATTGATCAATCTGGACCATTAGTCTTGAGTGTGAAGGATCTGGACCATTAATGTGGATTATGCCAAATCCCATCAATAATAAATGTTGATTGCAATAAATCTCTATCATGATGATTTGCTGATGTCTGCAAATCTAAATGAATCAATTTAATTCATTCTCTTGCCACGTGTCCCAAATTATTAGAATCTGACCCGAAATTTGATTATGTTTAGGACACGTGTCCTGTCATCATTATTGAGCCGCATGAGGAGTGTTCATATTTGGGCCACATGAAGGTCGTCATGACCGAGCCGCATGGAAGATTTTATGACCGAGCCGCATGAATAGTCTCTACACTCGAACCGCATGAAGGTTGTCATGACCGAGCCGCATGAATATGTTCATGACCGAGCCGCATGGGGGTCTTCATAGCCGAGCCATATGAGAGTCTTCATGACCGAGCCGCATGGGTCTCTCTGTTCTGGCCGCATGGACTTTGTTTAGTCTGGCCGCATAGATTTGCCTCGAAGTTTGGTGGACAGCGCCACATTTGTGAAGATTTTCCTCATTTCCTAGGATGATAGTGCTTTTTCGTGTCAGTCATTATGACGACTTTATGTCGGACTAACAGCCGTCAGAGCTATCAGTTGTCAGAGCATTAAATGCGTCTAAACGTTAGGCACAGCTGTTCTGTTGGCCACGTGGCCTCTCTCTCGGCCGCATAGAGTTTACTTGAGCTGCTTGTATGTTTGAGCCGCATGAGACTTCCGAGCCGCATGAGACTCTTTGGCCGCATGAAGCTCGTGATTTTGAGCCGCATGAAGCTTCCTGGGTTCTGTATCGCATGAAGAATGTCTCATGACCGAGCCGCATGAAGGACGTTTCATGACTCGCATGAGGAATGTCTGGATCACCCGTGCACTCGCTTTGTGGGCCCGGTATCCCGAACACACGAGTGCGTAGGTATCATGTTTGCTCCCTGATGTGGGGCTAATAGAAACAATTGCCCTCGATCTTTGTTGGGAGACTCTTGAGGACCACTCTGTCCGTTTGCCGCCGGGGGCTGGACACGGGCGGCTTTGTACAACTTTCCATCAGAGGCCCGCTTAGCGGGACGCTCTTGATGGTCAGAGGTTGGGACAGCTGACTGAGCCCGATGAGCCCGCGCTGCCCTAGACTTCTTCTACTTAGCACCCGAAGGTGCGTAATAGGAAGAGTCCAAGTTTGGAAGGAGGGAAGAGAAGTTGGTGCCCTCTTCAAAGGAGGTAAGGGGGCTCTATTTATAGAATGGAGTGAGCCCTTTCTTCTTCTCCTTTCCGATGTGGGACTAAAAGTAATATTTTCCATGCTTCTACATCAGCAACAGAGGGTGCAGCAGCAGGCACCGAGGCAACAGGCCACCCCCTGTGCTTATTGCAAGAAGCCAGGGCACGGGTGGGACGAGTGCAGAAAGAGGTTGGGTAGATGCCTTATTTGCGGAGCAGCAAACCATCATCTGAGGGACTGCGCTCAATATATTGGCAGGATAGCACAGGAAGCAGGAGCCAAGGCTCCAGCGGGACAGCAGCAGAAGGGACCGTTGCCGACTCAGCAGCAGCGGTTCGTACAGCACCAGCAGCAGGCCATAGGAGGACAGCAGGGGCGAGCTTTTGCCATGGCAGCTATGGATGCAGAGACGATAGGAGAGTTGATCGCAGGTTCGATCCTTCTCGACTCCAGTCCAGCTTTTGTATTATTCGATTTCGGTGCTTCGTATAGCTTCATATCAGTATCATTTGCGATTAGACATGGTATCATAGCTGAATCGTTGCCTAAGACTTACAAGATCACGACCGGGGTGGTATTATCCTCGTACGTGATGTTTGTAAGGGACGGAGTGTTATTTTGGGAGGCCGTGAGTTGGAGGTGAGCCTGCTCTTAATGCCATTACCGAACTACGATATAGTACTCGATATGGATTGGTTGAGCAGGCACCACGCCAGTATTGATTACAGAGGGGGTAGAGTTCTCTTCAGAGTGTCGGGGGAGCCAGAGTTCGAGTACTCCAGACGTCAGGTGGAGCAGAGAAGCAAGTTTTCTGTGGAGTCTCGGTAGAGGAGCAGACGATTTTACACCCCCTTGATAGCAGAGTATATGGATGTTTTCCAGAGGAGTTGCCAGGATTGCCACCAGACAGAGACATTGATTTCTCGATAGACTTGGTTCCAGGAGCGAAACCCATCTCTCAGCACGTCTATCGGGTGAACAACAGTGAGTTGGTAGAGCTGAAGAAGCAAGTGGATGAGCTGCAGGACAAGGGCTTCATCCGTTCGAGTTCGTCCCCATGGGGTGCACCAGTATTATTTGTGCCGAAGAAGGATGGGTTCAGTACGGATGTGTATTAACTACAGGGCGCTCAACAACCTCACGATCAAAAACAGATACCTACTGCCGCGGATCGATAATCTCTTTGATCAGTTGAGCGGAGCTCGGGTGTTTTCCAAGATTGATCTGAGGTCGGAATATCACCAGGTGAAGGTGAAGGGGGAGGATATTTCCAAGACCACTTTCAGGACGCGGTACGGGCAGTTTGAGTTTTTGGTTATGCCGTTTGGGCTAACCAATGCACCAGCAGTGTTTATGAACCTAATGAACAAGGTGTTCCACTAGTACTTGGACAAGTTCGTGGTGGTGTTCATTGACGATATCTTGGTATATTCCAAGACTGAGGAGGAGCACGAGGAGCATCTGCGGATAGTGCTGGAGACTCTCAGGAGGGAGCAGCTTTATGGGAAGCTCTCCAACTGTGAGTTCTTCTTGAACCGGGTTGACTTTTTAGGGCATGTGGTGACTGGATATGGTATCTCAGTTGACCCCAAGAAGATCGTAGCAGTTGAGGCATGGCCAGCAACGACTTCAGTGGCAGAGATCAGAAGCTTCATGGGGCTGGCAGGATATTATCGGAGATTTGTGCAGGATTTTTTCCGGGTTGCAGAGCCGTTGACTCGGTTGACCCGGAAGGATGCTGAGTATGTTTGGTCAGAGGAGTGTCAGGCAGCTTTTGATGAGTTGAAGAAGCAGCTTACGACAGCTCTGATTCTGATATTGTCTTCAGGATCATGAGAATTCACTATTTATAGTGATGCTTCAGGGAAGGGGCTGGGTTGTGTCTTACAGCAGCATGGGAAGGTGATTGCCTATGCTTCCAGGCAATTACGTCCCCATAAGAAGAACTACCCTACCCACGACCTGGAGCTGGCAGCGGTGATTTTTGCTCTGAAGTTGTGGAAGCACTACCTGTATGGAGAGAGGGTGAAGATCTTCATAGATCACAAGAGCTTAAAGTATGTGTTCACTGAGAAGGAGCTGAACATGAGGCAGCGTAGATAGCTAGAGTTGATGAAGGACTTCGACATATCACTTCAGTATCACCCAGAGAAGGCCAACGTGGTTGCCGATGCCTTGAGTAGGTATCCGACAGCCATATGTTTGACCATGGACCGTCACTTGCTTGCTGATTTGGAGAGCCTGGGGATTGAGGTGATCGTGCCTGGAGTTCAGATGCAGTTATAGGGCCTACAGATTCAGTCAGACTTAGTGGAGAGGATCAAGTCGGCACAGTTTGAGGATGTTGCTCTGCGGTGTCACCGAGAGCAGGTTCGAGCATGATTGGTGGATGGCGAGTTTTCTCTTGCAGAGGATGGTGCCTTGAGGCACGGTTCCAGGTTATGTGTGCCCAGCGGAGAGCTCAGAGATCAGGTTTTACAGGAGGCCCACAGATCTCAGTACTCTATACACCCTTGTGCCAACAAGATGTACCGAGATCTGAGGGAGCATGTTTGGTGGTCCGGGATGAAGCGGGAGGTGGCTCGCTTCGTAGCTAGGTGCTTGGTCTGTCAGCAGGTCAAGGCAGAGAGGCAGAGGCCCGGTAGATTATTACAGCCGTTGCCCATTCCCGAGTGGAAGTGGGAGCATATCACTATGGATTTCGTATCAGGATTGCCGCGTACACCAGGAGGAAAAGACGCAATTTGGGTCATCGTTGACAGGTTGACCAAATCGGCCCACTTTTTGTCATTCAAGGTGGGTACGTCTACGGAGAGGCTTGCGGAGATGTATATGCGACAGGTTATGAGGATTCATGGGGTTCCGGTCAGCATCATCTCGGATCGGAATAGTCGCTTTACTTCCCATTTCTATAGAGTCTGCAGATTAGCTTGGACACCCAGCTCAAGTTTAGTACTACATACCACCCCCAGACGGACGGACAGTCAGACAGGACTATTCAGACGCTCGAGGATATGTTGCGGACATGCGTCTTGGACTTTGGAGGTTCCTGGGAGGATCATCTACATTTGGTGGAGTTTGCTTACAACAACAGTTTCTAGGCCAGCATCGAGATGTCACCTTTCGAGGCTCTGTACGGGCGTAGGTGTCGTACACCCTTATCTTGGGATGATATTGGTGAGCGAGCTTTACTGGGGCCAGAGATGGTTGTTGACGTAGCCGAGAAGGTGAAGCTCGTCAGGGAAAGACTTTGCATGGCGTAGGACAGACATCGGCACTGGGCCGATAGCCACCGGAGGCCCTTGGAGTTTGAGGTACAGATTAGAGTAGGATTAGATTTAGGTTTGTTTGTTGTGTTTTGATTGATCATGTTTGTTTATCATAATTAAATTGAAACCTTGCTTGTGATTAGGTTGGAGACCAGGTTTTCTTGAGTATATCTCCGACTCGTGGTACGATACGTTTTGGTGGAGGTGGGAAGCTTAGCCCGCGCTTCATCGACCCTTTCGTTATCAGCAGGAGAGTCGGCGACGTGGCTTACAGGCTAGACTTGCCACCTGTACTAGTGGGTGTCCATAACGTATTCCATATATCACAGTTGAGATGGTACGTGGCTGACCCTAGCCATGTGCTTGATCATTCGGAGATTGAGGTAGGGCCTTCTCTCAGCTATCCAGAGCAGCCAGTGGAGATTCTGGATCGACGGGAGAAGGTTCTGAGAAACCAGGTGATACCTTTGGTACGCGTCGCATGGAGGCATCATTCTCCAGAAGAGTCTACCTGGGAGCGGGAGGATGAGATGCGCGAGTGATACCCTTATCTTTTTGGACCGTGAGGTATACTTTCTATCATTCTCGTCAGTTGCATTTTGCCTTTCAATTTCGAGGACAAAATTTTTTTAAGGAGGGTAGATTTGTCACTACCACAATTCTAGTTTGAGGGTATTTTTGTCATTTTTAAATAATTTGAATTTAATATATTTATTAGGAATTTAAAATGATTTATTTGAATGATATGATTTAAATATTAATTTATTTATTGTCATGTGATTTTGGTTAGCCTAACCTAGATTGGACCTAACTTAGATTAGTCATAACTAATTTAGTTAGCCACATTGAGAATTAGTTAGTATTGGATAGTGGTTTGAGTCATGTTTAGCTAAGAGGGTGGTTTGCAACTTAACTAGGAAAGAGCCCTAGATTCTAGGCCACCCATTAGCCTTGATTCATTGCTAGCCCTTAGATGAAACCTAAAAACCCTAACCCTAACTAAAGTGGCCAGCCAAGACCACCCCCCTTGCCTATATAATATCCCTTAGGATTTTGTGCCTCTTTTCAATAGTTGTCATTTTTCCTAAGAACTAGGTGAGCCTTTATTTATTTTTCTTCATAGTTTAATCAATAGGGCTCCATTTTTATTGGGATTTCTTCCACAGTGTTCTAATCCCTGTTCTCCTGTTGTTTGTGGAGTCACATCACAGGTTTGGGACAATTTGAAGGATTTGGGTGGCTTTTGGAGATTCCCTTTGAAGAAGTTTTTGTGTTGAAGAACACCCATAGGTAAATTCCTATCCATCCATTAAAATTTAGTTTTTCTTTGCATAAATACCTAGAACTAGGTGTCTTGGTTCTGTAGGAATAGGGTTTGTTAAATCTCGTGTCCTGTACATGTCTGTATCGGACACGTATCAGTACTGTGCGCAGGTGTTCGACGAAATGCCACAAAGGGCATTTCAATCGAGTTTTCGAGATGTGTTTGAATAGGAAGTCGTGTCTTGGTGTCGCCTATGTGTTTCTAAATGACTGAGCGAGTCTCGTGTCGTTTTTGTGTCGTTTGGGACCCTTGGAAACGGCCGCGTGCGCGTTTTGGACACTCATGTATCCTGTTTTAGGACACCATTTTGGTAGTGTGACACCTACTGATAACCACCATAAATTATCTATCTAATGTTCTTCATAAATTGCTAATTTGAAGTATGAAATCGAATGTGGAATTGGGATGTCAGTCGACTGATACAGCAGTGTATTAGTGAATACACTACTCTCTTTTCCTGTTTTAATTTCCTGTTATTAGTGATTAAATTGATTGCTAAATTAAGTCCTAATCTTATTCACAAATCTCTGTTAGTGTAATTAATTATTAGAATGGAATAATCAATGTGGAGTTGGGTTCGAAATGTTAAACTTGTACTGTTCAACTGTCAATTCCTGAGAACACTGACACTTTGAACACACATATCACCCTGTGTAAGAATCCTGAGAATTACTTGTTTGCACTGATACAAACCATAGCCTGGACATTCCTATTACATTTTCTGAAATTCTTCATCATGTAAACACTGTTGGCACCTATAAACCAAATCTGAGAATCATATGAAGTCACTGTCAATTCCTGAGTTAACTTCCTGAGATTAAGATTCATATAGTACACAACACATAATATGAGACATATCACACTGTTTAAGGAACCTGAGAATTCCTTGTATGCACTGTTGTTGATTTCTGAGGCTTAATGAAAACCTGCGAACTGATTTGCCTTTCCCAATTTCAAACTGAATCGGTTTCCTTTCCATTTTTGCACTGTCACATATCTACATGTCCACACACATATTCCTGTATAACACACAGGTCTTTTCTTAGCACTCTAACACACATCCTACACACATTAACCTATGCTTCCAAGCCTTCACAGAAAACTGATGTTTGCTACATAGGATTGAATTTGGTTTGTATTGAAATTCCTGAGAATCATGTACTCATGCTCACTGTTCATATTCACCTACACATGTATTCTAACACACATTCCTGTCATTTACCAAACCTGAGTTTTCCTAAAATCTGAGAACTTATTACATGTCATTCTTCATTGTTTGCTTGTGTAACTGAGAACACATTCCTGAGTTTTCCTCCAAATCAGAGAACACTTGAACATGTGACACACTCCAATTCTTGTCATACATTTTCCTGCACACATGTTACAGTGACACACTGGAACACACACCTACACAAAACCTGAGAATTGATTCCTGCACTGTTTGTAATTTCTGCCACACAACTTCTTAATTTCTGCCACTTGTAATGATTTGAGACCCTAAACTATACACACACACACTAATTTCTAATTTCCCTCACATGAATCACAGCCACATACACACACACATATCTCATATGTTACCCCCCTCTCTCGCTATGTATATATAATACATATATATATATATATATATGTATATATATATATATATATATATATATATATATATATATATATATATATATATTGTGTGTGTGTATGTATGTCTACAAGTGTAAACCTAAATGCCTAATCTAATGTGATGTGTGAAGGGTAGGGTGGCATTTATGGGAACTTCAATGTGTAATGTAAAGCCATGTGGGATTTACATATTCTATATGTGGTATAGCTAGAGTACTAGGCATATCCTATTGTATATATATATACATATATATATATATATATATATATATATATATATATATATATATATATATATATATATATATATATATATATATATATATATATATATATATACTCATATATGTGAATATATATATATATATATATATATATATATATATATATATATATATATGTGATATATATATATATATATATATATATGTGATATATATATATATATATATATATATATATATATATATATATATATATATATATATATATATATGGTGTTGGCCTATAGGCTGTGTTGTATTAGCTCATGGCCTACATGGCTATGACTCTGCATGAGTTATGGCCTAGTGTATAGCTAGTGCCTAAAGGATTGGGCCCATAGCCTATGGTTGTCCAACCTAGACTAGTTTAACCTAGTTTAGACCTGTTTGACCTTAGTTGACCAATTTGGACTAGAGTTGACCTAGTTTGACTTCTAGGGTTGACCAAGAGTTGACTTTGGCCTAGATTGACCCAGAATCATGTAGAATGCATTGAACTGCATCTTGTTATCATTTTAGACTTGTTGTGACTTGTGATGTTCTGAATAGGAGCCAGACACCACTCCTCGGACAGTATATTCACCTTGGACATTCAGACATCAGGCGAGTACATTCTCTGATCATTTCATATCATGTTTAGGATTATATTTCCTGCTTTAGATTATCTTACTTGATGCTGACACGTTGGTAACACGGATTGGTACTATATGGATCCTTTCATGAGATGTTATCCCTCTCGGGAGCATCAGATACTTTTGTCTCGTGTGTTTCACTTACATCACGTATCTCATGCTTCTATTATCATGAATCTTCGGAAATCAGCTGGGGACTCATGTACCCTCACGATCACCGAGCCTTCACGAATCAATTCATGAATCACCCTATACGGGTTAGTAGTTTAGTCACGAATCTTAACATAACTTGACTGGATCCTTGTGTATTGATCGGGGTAAGGGGGAGTATGAATGGTCATGTGAATAAATATCCCAAGTAGTATAGTCATGAATCACTCTTAGTATAGTCATAAATCAGTCCTAAGCCATTCACATGTTCGTCTTGTACTCTAAATTACTAGCACTGTCTTTCTTATATATATCATAGATATTTACTTACTGTCTCTCTCTTACATTATGCTGTTCTTCAGTTTTCTGTATTTTATTCTCTAGCATGATTATATTTCCTTTCCTGCTATGACTTGTTGAGATGTATTGTGCTCGCTCCTGTCCTGACTGGACCTGTCGAAATATTACAGAGGATGAGGACGAGGTGGGTTGTCCCACTTATTATGGGGCTACCCTAGATGACAGTACAGACTTAGACCAGCAGCAGGAGCCTTTAGCTGTGGACGACACTCCTCTAGACTAGGATGTCTTCTTTTATATTCATTCTGGATGACTGTATATATTGATACTTGGGATTTAGGATATGTACTTATCTTAGACACTTAGACTCTCTGTTTGTACTTGTGGATTTTCTTTCATTTCAGCAGTATCTATCTTTCTATCTCATCTTCTGCCTTAGTTGTGATTGAGTTTACTTTCTGCTATGCCACTCCCATTCGAGGAGTATAAATTGTTTAGCTTAGATTGTTAGATGTTGTGCCCTAGGACAGCGTTTTATCGCCGACACTGCAGCGTAGGCTGGACGTACCCACGTCTCGTGCCCTTACTCTAGGGTGTGGGTCGTGACAGAGTTTTCTTGGGCGTAAAATATTGCCCAGAGCTCCTGGACTTCTCTTCTTGCCTCCCTGGCCTCTTCTGCAGCAGTGGGAGCCGACATTCCGGGTGGATTGTCGCCCGGGGTTGGTGCGGTTGTGTTTGAGTTCGCATTGACGGCGGCACCCAAGCTTGTTTGGCCAGGCGTCCTTCCTTGGAGAGCCGGTAGAGCCACCTTGATCTCGTCTACTGACTTAACTAAGATATGAAGTATGGACTCAAGAGTGTCGAGGCGCTGTCGATCACTAGGACCGTCTTGATCATTTTCAGTCATGAATATTATTCTCACATGAGGAGCAGTAGTAGGAACTGTAGAAGACGTGCTCTCCAAATCATACCCTCGAATGGAGAAGTCGTCAGGGTATATGAGAATGTTCCCCTCCGGTTCAGACTCAGAGGAAGTGCCACCCCCTGCTTAGGAGGTTGTCTCAGCTTGGCACTTATGGACGTCTTCAGGGACTTCAGAATCTACTGCATCTGTTGGGGGGATTATCTCCCCAGGTTGATCTTCTTGGAACACCGGATTGTTGTGGATGTTCCGGGGAGTGTTACCCCCATCTTCGGCTACTCCCAGGGATGTAGATGACAAATCTCCAAGTGTTGAAGATTTTGTTTTCGAGTGGGTGCCTTGATAAACTCTTCCTGTGGTGGTTGTGGACAACCGCTTGGATGAGAGTTTCTTAGCCGCGCTAGTTGAGATCATCGGGCTGGAGACATTTACTTTCTTCTCTCCCTTGCCGGTAGGGACTTTCCGGACATAATTGCAACAGGCGAAAGGAAGCACCTCGTCTCCCGAGCTTTGTTCTAGGACCGGTCCTGGCTGCTGCAGTCGTTGGAAGATGGACTACCGGTCCTCTTGTACTGCTGTCTTATTGTAGTAGCAGTTGATAATGACTTGAGTACAGTGATGTCCATGGAAGGACTCTCTATACACCAAGGTTTTTTCTCTTTCCTTGCGCTTGTGAAGGATCACATTACACAAGTCAAGTGCATCTCGAGCAACCTTTACACTCGTTTTGTGGGCCCGGAAGTCCCGAGCACACGAGTGTGTTGGTATCATGTTTGCACCCTGACGTGGGGCTAGTAAAAGTACTTGCCCCTAATCATTGTTGGAAGACTCTTGAGAACCACCCTGTCCATTGGCCGCCGAGGGCTGGACACGGGTAGTTTTGTACAACTTTCCGTCAGAGGCCGGCATAACAGTTAGTGGGACTCCCTGATGGTCAGAAGTTGGGACAGCTGACTGAGCTCGACGAGCCCACGCTGTCCTAGACTTCTTCGCTCTAGCACCCAAGGACGCGTAGTAGGAAGAGTCCAAGCTGTGCTGCACAGAGTCTGGCACATCTTCCTGGGAGCATCTAAGGTCAGGACCGCATGAAAGGCGGTCAAAGACTGAACCCGAGCCGTATAGGGCGGATGGTCTGCGACTGGGATTGGATGCCGCATGAGCCATCTTCCTGCGGCTGGGCTTGGCGGCCGCATAAGCATGCTGCATGCAGCTGTGATAGGTGGCCGCATGAGCGGTCTGCATGCGGCTGAGATTAGCGGCCGCATGAGCTTTTCTGTATGCGGCTGGAGCTCGTGGCCGCATGAGCCTTCTCCATGCGGCTGGGATTGGTGGCCGTATGAGTCTTCTCCATGCGACTGAGATTGGTGGCCGCATGAGCCTTCATGCGGCTGGCACCCTTATGCGACTTCTTCTTGGACCGCATAGATTTCCCATTTGCTCCCGCAAGTCCAGCATCGTAGTGCTTTCCTTTGTCAGACTTGGGGACAACAGGGTCCTCTGCGGCCTGAAGTGGGGCCGCATGTGAGTCTTCTCCGCCGTCTTGGGCAGCAGAGAACACTTCTTCCAGAGCTTGGGGAGGAGCAGCAGTTTTGGGCCTCCACTCCCTGCGGGCCTTCTTCGTGCCGGCTCGCTTCTAGACCGGGCTAGCGCTCCCGTCAGAGAGCATCTCTTCAAATGCTTGCTGGTCGAAGCGAACAACCAGCATCTGTTACGTGGAGCCGAGCTTGGCTACGTCCGATTGCGTCACCAACTTCTCAGCAGTAGAGAAGTTAGTCTCCAGCAGAGTCGTCATCGTGTTTGCCATTGATTATCAAAGAACAGAACAGTTTTATGGGAGGACTGAACTTTAATTCACAATTACAAACTCGTTTGTACAAAAGAAAGCCAGGAACAAAACTTAGGAAAAGCAATCTAAGTACAATTGTTTAATTTGGATTCTGGGGGGTGACGGTAGAGGCTCGGGAAAGTGCTATCAACTCTGCCTTACTCCTTGGACGATCGAACGCAACCTCGGCTCCGGCGAAGAAATGCCCTCTCTCTGTGTGTTTTTTTGCTCTGTGTCTCTGTGTGTATGCAAAGGAATAATCCCATACTATTTATAGGAGTTTGTGATGAATTGGGTGTACAGCCACATGGCCACATCCTTGTAACTGCGCCTTGAGAAGTGGGTAGTTAGGGATTGGTTAAGATTAATCTTGATCTGTTTGTTGCAATAAATCTGGACTGTTATGTCGGTTGCAATAAATCTGAACTGTTATGATCTGTTGGTTGCAATAAATTCGAGTTGTTTAAGACTTAGTCAACTTCTGCCACGTGTCCCAACTGTCGCTATGTTGCGAGCCGCATGAATGGTGCATCCTGGCTGAGCCGCATGAAGGACTGTCCCCATGATTGAGCCGCATGAGAGTGGTCTCATGACTGAGTCGCATGAGAGTGGTCTCATGACTGAGCTGCATGAGGGTGGCCCCATAACCGAGCCGCATAAAGGTGGCCTCATAACCAAGCCGCATGAGGGTGGCCTCATAACCGAGCCGCATAACCGAGCCGCATGAGGGTGGCCTCATAATCGAACAGCATGAGGGTGGCCTTATAACCGAGCCGCATGAAGGTCAAGCAGGCGATCCGCATAAAGAACTTTCTTGGAATTTGTGAACTGTGCCAGCTATCATAAAGATTTTTCGTCTTTTTATGAGCATGTCACGTCTCTTCTTTATGTCAGAGCCATCATTTCTGTCAGAGCTGTCACTTTGTGAGCCATCATTTATGTCAGAGCTGTCACTTTGTGTCAGAGCATTAATGGCCAGCTGCACGAAGTAATTATGGCCAGCTGTATAGGCCTATTTCGAACCGCATAAGGCCACGTGGCTCCTCATGAAGCTTTCTGAGCCACATGAAGCTTTCTGAGCCGCATGAAGCTCTCAGGAATTTTGAGCCGCATGAAAACTTCCCAAGTTTTGAGCCGCATGGAGTTTCATGTTGATTATGGGCCGCATAAGAATTACTATACTTTTCCATACTTCTACAGTGAGCAATATCTGGACTTGTACACCACAACATACATGCGACTTTCCACTTCTGAAGCATACGGAACTCGCTCTATATCTTCCTTTTCATTCTCGATAGAAGCAATAAGCTTAAAGTGAGCTGCAAAGGGGTTGCATCTATAAATAATTTTTTAAGTGGTTTATTCTTAAGAATAAATAATAAGAGAAAAAATACTTAAAATAATTAATTAACTATAGTATTTACTATTTGAAATATCGCATTATGAGATACGACTATTATAGATATCCTATATCTCAATAACAATAATACTCTATTGGTAATTTTTTAAACTTCATCATATGTTCATTTTGCTATCATTGTTATTATTAACACTAGATTACTGTATAACCTACGTGGAATTGAAAAAAGAAGAAGATAAAATGTTATTTATATGCCCACATGTGCATGCTGTGGTGGAGGGCCTATCGTCGCTATGTCAGATATTGCTTTAGCTAAGTTCTGGACATTCTTCATCATGTTTGAGTTTCTTAGTGTCATAACTATTTTCCCAAATATTATTATAATATATTTATATGAGAAAATATTTTAACGAAAAAAAAAACTTCAGCGAGAAATTAATTTGATGAGATTTTTTTAATGTTTTAATGATATAACTTTTACTAACTTTTAAATTTTAGTTACAATGGTAATATATATTTTTGTGTAAACTTTTATTATTATTATATTATAGGTGCTATAACTGGTCATAAATTAGCTTAATTAACAACTGGATTAGTCACCTACTTAGAAAATTTAGCTATTAATTAGTTTAATTAGCTAATTAGTCTAAGCACCTTAATTAGCCCTTAAGCTAAACTTCTTAGCTAAGTAATTACCAAACTACTCCTTACGTGTTCAAGCCACCCCCTCCTTCTTATTTTGCTTAGTCATATGCCTTTGTAACTCCTACTTGCTTAAGTGCTTAGTCACCCACTTATAGGTAGTTTAGTAAACTACTTAACTTAATCACCTTAATTAGCCTCTAATTAAGCCTCTAAGCTAAGCTCCTTTCCACCACCTCCTTATTTGTATATATAGGGACGACCACCTCAAGACCTTCTCATTTCTTTTCACTTCTCACAACATCTTATAATACCTAAAATAGCTTAGATATTTAGTTAGATTTAATATATAAAACCTATTCTTTCTTATCCTTCCATTCTAACTGTTATCATCTTTCACCTCCTAGCTTCTTTCAACTGTAGTATTCATTAACTCAATGAGAAAGCAAGGAACACACACCCCGTCTTCAATAGGAAAAAAAAAAAATCAACAAGTCTAAAGCCAAGTCCTCTAAACATTCAAACATACTTATTTTGTGTACTTTTCTATATAGTTCTTATTTATTTTTATATTTTCTTCTAGAAATTATTATTATAGGTTATTAGTATATTCAGGGGCGGAGCCAGAATTTAATTCATGAGGGGGCCGTGTTACTATATATAATTTTTTTAAGTTATCATATTAATTGAACTTCAATAGCAAAGAATATATTTAAAAATTAAACAAGGAGGAGCAAAAAAAAGTTAATATTTCCAAAATTTTAGAAAGTTAATATATTTATAAATTCAAACATTAATTGAACTTCAGTAGTAAAGACAAATTTCTTTTAATATATTTAAAAATTGAAACAATAATTGAACTGAAGTACTTCACAAGTCTCAAACCCTTAACCCGTCCTATAAATGCTTAGAGCACAAACCAGTTGAGCTAACGTAAATTTTGTGCACAAGGAGGCCAAACAAATATATATTATAAAACGCTAGAATTTTCAATATAGTAATTGATAATTTTAAAAAAATTGGAAGGGCCGTGGTCCCCCTTGGACTCTTAATAAATCCGCCCCTGAGTATGTTAATTATATGTGGTATATATCAGAATTTTAAGAACTATTATTGAAGGTGACACACATACAAAGATTTTGACACAACACAGAACTTGTATGTGTTTTAAATTTGTTCATGATGGATAGTATTTTTCTGAGTCAATTTTCATCTAGTAAACAAAATCTATTTTGAAATATGTTAACATATTCTTGTAGAGAATTCGTACTTTTCGAAAATATATAATATGACTGTACGGTGATTCCAGAGCTAAGAGCTATGTGTTGTAGAATCCAGAGGTCATGTTCTGAATTATATTTCAGTTAAGGATATAATGAGTTTAGTAAAATTAACAATCATACGGGGATATGTTAGATTATATTTGTAATGTAAATATGGTCCATAATCCATAAGTCCAAATATAGACACTATATATATTGTAACAACCAAAGCCTATACACCTCACGCGGACGATTCGCCACCACCGAAGTCTGGCGCCCGATCCGGCGCCCCTCAACCCGCCAAAACTATACACCGGCGGGCCCTTCCCGCGGATCCCGCGCCCTTGTTGAACTCGAGGACACCTTGTGTGGATCCTTGGCCTGCTCGCTTGATTGCAACCTTTGGCCGTCTGAAAGCATTCCCCTGTAGACCTGTCCGAAGCCGCCTGCACCTATCTCGTTAACTTCTGAGAAGTTATTGGTGCTCTTTTTAACTTCTGAGAAATTATAATCTAACAAATGGTTTGCTTCGCTGATCCCCATGAAGCAAATGGTTTGCTTCGCTAAATTGCTTTTTCAGCCCTCTTCTTCTGTCTGAAGGCATAGATCCTGACAACCAGCCGCGCCCGCGGATCCCGCGCCTGACCGATCTCGGCGTTCGACTGCCCGGCGCCCGACTGCACTGGACGTCCCCTACGCGCCTGACCGCGGCAGATCCGCCGCTCGTCCCTCCGCGCCAGATCCTTGCGGCCGATTCGCCGCCGACCCCGTCCATCAGCGACCGATTCATCGGAGTTGTACAAATTTTGTACACCCGACATCCGTGATGGTAGATAATGCTGCGTCCAGCTACTCCGTCGCGACTGGCGGTGGCGGTGCACACAAGTCAAATTATCCTAATCCGAAGGATCCATATTTTCTGAGTTCTGCTGATCAACCAAGAAATATCATTACTCCTATCATTTTCCGTGGACCGAACTATACTGAGTGGTCTCGGTCGATAAGTCTCTTCCTGATATCTAGGCGAAAGATCACATTTCTGGAAGGTACTGAAGTCAAACCTGTTAATGATGCTAGTAAATTGCTTAATTGGAGATGCGTGCAAGCACTATTAGTTCAATGGGTTCTTAATACCATTGATCCGTCTCTGAAGAAATCTTTGTCGTACTTTGAGGAGGTTTCTCCATTGTGGAACTTGTTGGAGAAAAGATTTGTTTGTTAGCAATGGCATTCGGAAGCAACAAATTAAGGTGGCTTTGGCTGAGTGTAAACGAACGGCTTCGATGTCTGCGGAAAACTACTTTAGAAATTTGCAGTCTTTGTGGGATGAACAAGCTGCTTATTTTCCATTGCCTTCTTGTACCTGTGGTGAGCTTGCTGCAAAGCTGCAGGCTATGAGGGATGAAGACCACTTTCAGGACTTTATGTATGGGTTGAATGCTGAGTTGTATGGTCATACCCGATCTAATCTTCTGGCTCAGGATCTTCAGCCAAGTTTAGATCGGGCATACCAGGCAGTCCGTGAGGAGAAGGATATGCGAAAATCTCAGGTCCAATCCGCTGCTGAGGAAGTGTTGGCGCTGACTATCATGACTTTACCTCGTCTTTCTACTACTTCTAATAGTAGAACCTCATATTCCAGGGACAAATCAGGTATGATCTGTACTCATTGCAAGAAAATAGGTCATGATGTTGCCACTTGCTTTGCCAAGATTGTCTATCCAGAGTGGTGGGAGACTCGTCCTTGGCGTGAGGGTGGACGTGGTGCTGACGGTAGAAGAGGCTCGGCACCATAGCAGAGACGTGATGGGGGACGCGGTACTGGTGGCGCAGGGGTTGTTCATCATGTCGCCGCTGTCGATCATGGTGTCCCTGCTGGTCTTGCTGGGAGTTCGGCAGATATGATGCATGGAGGGTATCCTTCACCACTCTCAGGTGAACAATGGCAGAAACTGATGAGCTTGCTGGGTAACGACAATCCTTCCAAACCTGGTTCTTCAAAATCTGATCGTCTGATGGATAAAAATTCTTCTGTCACTTGGATATTCGATACTGGGGCTACTCTTCATGCGACAGGCTCTCGTGACTATTTAGTTGATTGCTTTGAGGGCCATGTCTGTCCTATAATTTTGCCTGATGGGAGCACTATTGAGGCTGTTCTGAGAGGCAAAGTATTTTTGACTGCTTTATTGGTATTGACGGATGTTCTTTATGTTCCGACATTGACTTACAATTTGATCTCTGTCTCACAATTGATTGGTGCCAGAAATTGTGATATGTTATTTACTCCTGATTTGTGTTTTGTTCAGGACCGAAGTACGAGGATGGTGATTGGAGCAGGTGAACAAAGGGGTGGACTTTACTTCTTGGGGAGGTTCCAGCTTCTTTGTCTTCGGTGATCCTGGCATGCAAAGAGAGTGATTCCGAGGTTTGGCATAGTAGACTAGGGCATCCTTCAGATAAAGTAATGCAGACTTTACCTTTTCTCTCTGGTATTAGTGTGTTTTCTCATAAGGCTTGTGATATTTGTCATCAAGCTAAACAGACTCGTGATGCCTTTCCTGATAGTAGTAGTCGTGCTTTGAGATGCTTTGAACTTATACACTGTGATCTGTGGGAACCATATAGTGTTCCATCATCTAATGGGGCACGATATCTTTTGACTTTGGTGGATAATTTTTTTAAACATGTTTGGGTTATTTTATTGACGGATAAGTGTGTTGTTTATTCTATGTTCCTTAAATTCATTGCTATGGTGAAGCGTCAGTTTGGGAAAGATATACGTCGTGTGCAGAGTGACAATAGAACTGAATTTAATTGTTTACGAGATTATTTTTCATCTCAAGGTATATTGTTGCAAACATCCTGTGTTGGGACACCTCAACAGAATGGAAGGGTGGAAAGAAAACATCGACATATTTTAAATGTAGCCAGGGCATTGAGATTCCAGGGTTCTCTTTCCGTAGATTTTTGGGGAGAACGTGTTCTGGCTGCATGTTATTTGATAAATAGAACCCCTTCTAGTATCTTGCATTTTAAGTCTCCTTATGAAGTTTTATATGGTTCGGCTCCTTCGTATGATCATCTACGCATTTTTGGTTGTCTGTGCTATGCGTATGATTTAAAATCACGATATAATAAATTTGCTAGCAGGAGCAGAAAATGTATCTTTGTTGGGTAACCACTTGATAAAAAGGGATGGAAACTGTATGATTTGGAGACTGGTGAATTTTTTGTGTCCCGTGATGTTACTTTTTATGAAAAATAATTTCCTGGGTGTGGCTCTGCTAGCGAGATGTCTTCTGCGATACACCATACATCTGTTGAGGTGCTGGGAGACGATATAGAGGCTTTTGGGATGGTGCCGGCTACGGTTGCTAAGGCCGGAGTGGTTGAGGGTGGCTCGGCACCGAGTGACGAGGATGCACAGGTGGATACAGAAGTATTGGCAGGAGAGTCCGTTGGGGGTGATACGGATACTACTGATGATACAGGGGATACAGTGTTGCCAGAGGTGCCCCAAGAGGTAGTATTGGGAAGAGGAATGAGAAAAAAATCACAGCCAGTACGATTACAGGATTTTGTGACGAATGCTGTTCGAAGTAAAAGACCCCCCCCCTTCACCATAGTTCATCTGTTCCCGTCACTTCCTCAGGTACTTCGTTTCCTCTAACACAATTTCTAAGTTATGATATATTTACTGCTGGACACAGAGATTTTCTTGCAGCCATCACTGCAGGTGTTGAGCCTACTCGATATCGCCAGGCCTCGCGAGATTCAGGCTGGCGTACGGCTATGCAAACTGAAATACAGGCTCTGGAAGATAATGGGACATGAAGTCTTATCGATTTACCTCCTGGGAAGAAAGCATTGGGAAGTCGATGGGTGTATAAAATCAAGTACAAATCCAACGGAAGTATTGAACGCTTAAAAGCATGGCTGGTTGTGTTCGGTAATCATCAGGTTGAGGGGATCGACTATTCAGAGACATTTGCCTCAGTAGCTAAGATGCCTAAGTTCGGGCGTTCTTGGCTGTTACAGCTGTGAGAGGCTGGACTTTGCACCAGATGGATGTGCACAATACTTTTCTTCATAGAGATCTGACAGAAGAAGTATATATGAAGTTGCCGCCAGATTTTTCGCATAGTGAACCCAATAAAGTGTGTCGCCTGCGTAAATCTCTATATGGATTGAAACAGGCACCACGTTGTTGGTTTGCTAAGCTTGCTGCTTCTCTAATATCCTATGGATTTATTCAATCTCATTCTGATTATTCCATTTTCTCTCTTTTTAAAGGGAATGTAGAGTTGCATGTTCTAATCTATGTGGATGATATGATTGTGTCTGGTAATGACTCAGGTGCTTTAGATGCTTTCAAAAAGTACCTTAGTTCTTGCTTTCACATGAAGGACCTTGGTGTGTTGAAGTACTTTCTTGGTATAGAGGTGGCTCGAAGTGCAGAAGGAATTTTCTTGTGTCAAAGGAAGTATGCCTTGGACATCATTTCAGAATGCGGCTTGATGGGGTCTCTACATGCTGGTTTTCCTATGGAGCCCAATCACAAGCTGGCAGAATCGACTAGTCCAAAGATGTAGGATACAGAGCCTTATCGAAGGCTGGTTGGAAGGTTGTGTCACGACCCGATCCCAAATAATTGGGTCGAACCGGATCATGCCCAGCCTGCACCGTTGTTGAGACGGCGGCAGTAAGCTGTTCCATTAGCAGGTAACCACAACAACATCTGTATTTGTCACAACTCAAAATTCGGAAATTTAAAACTTTATTGATCTTTTACAATGAAGTGAAAGCTACAACTTAAGCCATTTTCCACATACATCAAGAAGAAGAGAAAACTCTAGGTACACAGCTCATCAGTCTCGGAATCCTCGTCTTCTAGTTGGGACCTCGGGAAATATCGCAGAACAAAGCCTCATCAGTGATACCTAAAATGTTGGGTCTCCAGTCAGGAGGGAGCAAAGTACAATTCATGCTAATTTTAAACAGTTAAATAAGAAATAGAATCATGTAGTTCTAAACAGTTTTAAAACAGGTTTGTTACAGTATAAAATAGTGATTTGAATAGGTAATGACATATGACCGGCTTGGGTTTGTTACAGGAGGGTACAGCTTATCCCCGTGTGTATGAGGAATAAGCCAATACTTACAGTAGTTACAGTAGTTTGGATGTTGTCATACTCATTACACTACTCTCCCAGTCCCCAATAGTTACAGTAGTTACAGTACAGTACTCTTGGAGAGAGTTTCGTGTTTGCATCGTGGTTTAGACATGCAGTAAAGCGATTAAATAAATAACTGTAAACTAACATAAACTATACTTGCCTCAATGTAAAATGACTGGAGAGGTGGACGACTCCGAGACGGGAAGTTTAGAGTTGTCCTCAAATTCCTACATTCGAGAGATAGACTCAGCTTTCAGGTTAACCAACTTAGCTATGCTAGTTGTAATCTCTATTTGCATCCTAGTCCATTTTTAGTTATTTAATTAACTAAACACAGAAAACGCGATTAATTGTGCGTTGATTTAATACGAGGGAAAACGTCGTTTTTAACTTTGAATTCAAAAAATAGCGTCGATGCCAGATTACTTACGAAAACTTGGTAATTTTATAAAATATAATATAAAACTAATTTTCTTGCTTAGTGAGAAATACGTGACCTTTATTTAAATAATAAACTGGTCAATTTTTAGGTGAGAAAAATAATAATTAACTTTATACGAAAAATATCTTTTTAATCATTTTAATCACTAAACAATAAAAATACGAAAAACCAGAAAACGATAGGAAACGTAAGCTATTACAGTCACAGACCAGCCAGCTGGGCTTATGCCCATTACAATTTATTTACATAAATTGAAATAAGAATAAACTGTCGTTAGTCATAACTGAAAATATTAATTAAAAATGTAAACAAAATAAATAATAAAATACTGATAATATCAAGTCTCAGATAATGGTCCGATCCTCAATTTTTGCTAATTGCCTCAACGTCCGGGCGGGGCCGGTATCGTTTGCACTTAGCCGGGTCCATTGACCGGTACGGTCGTCACCCAAAAATAAATATCAATTAAATTCCGAAAATCATTTTAAATTCATTTTGAAATCAATTCGGGATTTACGGAAAAATCGGGCAGCATCTCCTCTGTTTTTGGTCAACCCAAAAACTAGGAAATTGGTGCCGATTATTCCTGCAAGTCCCAAACCAGGAAAAAACCCACATTTTATATATAAAACACATCCACAGCCATTTCACAGAATAATCGGGACGACCCGAAATAGTTTCGGAAGTCCGATTCCAAATCCACAAATCACAGAACGTTTCCGAAAATTTTTGGAAACTAAAACATACCAAAATCCATTCCCGAAAATATTCCGGGAAGCAAAACAATTCACGGGACCTTTCTGAAAGTCTCGGAAAAATACGACGTAGCTAATACCGAATTCCCAAAGGGAACCGGGGACCATTTTCATCATCGACAAATAATAAAAATAGCGGGACGGGGGTTATACCTCGGGTTGCTCGGCTAGAGCTCTCAGATGATAAAGTAGCAAGAAATAGAATAAGCCAGCACAGCGACGTTCCCGAAATAGCTGGAACCAACGTCATCGACGACGAACGTCGATGAACTCAGAAAATTGGGTACTGCAGAACCAATCCAGAGAACACTCGCCAAATGGCAGCGAGCTCGGGGCGAGATCGCCAAAGGAGTTGGCCGGGTCAGCGGCTAGGGCACGCCGCTGAGAAAGTCAGCGCTGGTCGGCAGGAACGCCGACGAAAAGGGCGCAGAGGGGAATGGCGCCAAGGGCAGCGCGGTCGGGGGCTCGCCGGACTTCGGTCGGCCGAGCTAGGGCTCGGGGGCGCACGCGGGGCAGAGGGGCGCTGGGGCGGCGCTTGGCCGGAACAGCGCGGGGGCGCGCGCACCGGTGGGCGGTCGGCCAGAGGCGTGGGGCGCGGCCTGGGACGCCGAGGCTAGGGTGGCCGGACTTCGGCGGCTAGGGCGGGGCTCCGGTGAGGGTGGAGCTCGGTTTGGATGAGAGTTGAAGAGGGGTTTGGAGTTGGGTTCTGTGGAGTATTGTTCCAGAGAGGGAGAGAGGAAGAGATGAGTGAACGAGAGAGAGAGTGAGTTGGTGAGATGAGAGCTTTTGTGAGAAATAGTTTCTGTGAGAACAGAGAGTATTAACTCTCTATTTGCCAACAACTGTGAGGGAGGAGTGGGTCGAGTGGGGAATAAAAGAAAGTAAAGTTGCTGTGTACGTTGGAGATGGGAGTGGTGGTTAAGGAGAACGTGTGGTAGGGAGTGGGATGTGCTGGTCCTCGTGACCAGCACAAAGAAACCATTCATTTTTTTTAAACATTAACCAACATATTTTAATAGAAAGAAATGGGATTGGGTTCGGCTCAGGCTCGGGTCTGGGTTTGAATCCAAAAATCCTGGTTATTAATTTTGAAATAATTTTTAACACTTGAAAAATATAATAATAATAATAATAATAATAATAGAATACTAATATTAATAATACTATAGCACAAATATTAATTCACGAAAATTGGGTTTCACAATCTTTCCTCCTTAGAAAATTTCGTCCTCGAAATTGAAGGCAGGGTAGGAGAATTAAACAGGTACGGGTACTGCGCCCGTAGCTCAGGTCCAACAATAAGAATTTCCAAGGCAGTCGTGGATGAGACGGTTTAGGGACAAGTTTTTTTTATGATATCATCCACGCAGAAAAATACAAAAGCGAACCAAAGTACACGAGGTTGATCAGACCATCATGCACCGGTCCTGATTAGACAATATATTAGTGGGTGCACCCAATGAAATATCGTCATGATCAAGCTTGATTAAAGAGATAGCTTGCAAAACTAGGCTAACTTAGCAGCATTAGTCAAGTTTAGAACAAAAAATAATAATAAGGAATAGGAGTTTAAGTGATGGCTCAAATTCTGATTTTCTTCTCATCTCTGACTAGGCTTGCAACTGGTTTCTCTGACACTGAAAGGTTGAGTCCAATCTTCAGCTCTGAATTATCCAAAACGTGACTTGGATCCGAAATGTAGCGTCTGAGCTGTGACGTAGAAGACGTTGCACACTCTCAAGATTAGCTGGTAGAGCTAACCGGTACGCTACTTCCAACTCGTCTTAAACTTCAAATGGCCTGATGTACCTGGCCTCAATTTCCAGCTCTGTCAAAACTGATTGTTCCTCTGGTAGGAGAAAACTTCACAGAAATGACATCTCCTTCTTCAACTTCTTCGGTCGACTACTACTACCAATCCAATGCTTCTGTCTGTCTTGGGTAATCCTAAGCTTGCATTCTCCTTCTCTACTGCGTCAGTTACCATCTCTGGACCCAGCAGTACTCTTTCTCGTACGTTGTCCCATGCAAGTGGTGTACGGCAACGACGTCCATAGAGCTTCAAATAGGGTCATACTAATTCCATCTTGGTAGCTGTTGTTTTGTAAGAGAACTCCACCAAATGCAATTGGTCTTTCCAAGACCCTCCAAATTTCAAGACGCAAAATCTCAATATATCTCCAAGCGTCTGGATTGACCTCTCTGATTGCCCGTCCCGCGGTACTCCATGAATCCGGTAGATATGCCTCTCGTACAATGCTGCCCACTTCGTAGTGGATAAACCAACTTTAAAGAACATAAAGTGAGCTGACTTAGTCAGTCGGTTTACTATAATCCAATTGGTGCCCTTCCCTCCTTGGAAACAAGGCAATCCTTACTCAAAGTTCATTGTTATATGCTTCTACTTCCACTCCGAATTGTCCAGCGGCTCCAACAAACTTGTTGTTCTTTTGCTAAATTCCTCATGTTGACAAATTCACATCTAATCCCATACCTGGAATTGTCCTTCTTTATTCCATATCACCAACCAATGGAGGCATATTCCGATACATCTTATTATCTCCTGAATATATGGAATACTGCGACTGGTGCATTTCTTTCATCAACTCGTTCCTCCGTTTGTCAGCCGATACTCAAAGTCTCGTACCATTCTTCAGAGTTCCAATGCTGATCAATTTAGAAACCCTCAAGTGTTCCTGCCAACACTTGATCTCTAAGCCTGCAAAGTGCCTCGTTTTGAAACTACGTTCTCTTGATTTTGTCCCTCAGCCTCAAACTTCATCAATACTGAATCAGCATCCAGCTCCGTCCTTCTATCTCCAGGTAGTATATAACCTCCAGTCCAAACTTCTTGATGTCTTCTAGCAGGTGCTAGTCCTTGGTTAAGAACTTTGCCATCAGTATCGACCAAGTGCATCAGCGACCACATTAGCCTTACTTGAATGGTACTGCAGGTTGATATCGAAATCCTTCATCTGCTTCAGCCATCTTCTCAGTCTAACATTCCGCCCTTTCTGAGTGAAGACATATTTCAGACTTTTGTAGTCCGTATATATTTTCACTCCCTTTCCATAGAAATCATGCTTCCATAGCTTCCAAGTAAAGATAATTGCAGCAAATTTCAAATTAGGTGTGGGGTAATTCTTCTCATGAGTCTGTAGTTGCCTATATGTGTAAGCAATTACTTTCCCATGTTGTTGAAGAACGCAGCCCAGTCCTTTTCCAGAGGCATTACTGTAAATTGAGAACCCACCGGTTCCTGCGGGTAGCGCAAGGATTGGTGTAGTGGTAAGTCTCTTCTTCAGCTCCTCAATGTCGCCTGGCAATCTTTCGTTCAGATGAACTCTTCATTCTTCCAAGTGAGCTTCGTCATCGGCTCAGCAATCTTGGCAAAATCCTTCACGAACTTCTGATAGTAGCCAGCCAAGTTCAAGAAACTTCCGAATTGAACTTGGGGTATACCACTTTTCAACAACAGCTATCTTCCATCGAAATTTCTTCTCTTGACAACATGGCCAAAAGTCCACCTTGTCAAAGAAAATCCACGTTCAGATAACTTACTATAAAACTTTTTTTCTTCAAAGTTTCCAGAACTTTCCTCAGATGTTCTTCATGCCCTTCTTCAGTCTTCGAATATATTAGAATGTTATCTATGGAGAAGATAAACTGATTCAAATACTCATGAAAAACTCTGTTCATGAGATTCATGAACACAGCAGGAGTATTTGTCAGTTTAACGTCATGACCAAAGAAAACTACCCATACTTGGTGTTTGAACGCCGTCTTGGAAGTGTCCTCCTTCCTGACTTTGATTTGATGGTAGTCAGATCTTAAGTCAAACTTCGAAATACCCTAACTCCACACAAACAGATCAAACAGATCCTCGATCCGGGCAGAGAGTACTTGTTCTTTAATGTCTGGTAATCGATGCACATCCGTTGTTCCATCCTTCTTAGGCACAAACAAGATAGGTGTTCCCTAAGGTGAAGTTCCACCCTGAATAAATCCTTGAGCCTTCATTGATCTGGTCCTTCATCTTCTTGGCCACCTTCGGGTTGACTCTGTAACATCCTTTAGAATTAGGGAAAGAGCCGGGGACTAGGTCAGTGGTGAATCCTATGTCTAGGTCTGGAATAATCCGGGAAGACTATCAGGGAAAATATCTGCCATAAAGGTGTAACTAAGGATTTTTATTCATGTGGAGAATTACAGCAAAAACTCTTATGATTGATCTAAGGACATCCTGTTACAACTTCCAAAATAGATAATGCTATTCAGCAGTTCTAGGTACTATTCTTCATGGTTCTGGCTCTTGCATGAGCAGTCTCCAACTGCTTCATCTTCTATGAACCTCGAGTATGCATTATGCCTTGTTGTAAGAGGCAGGGTCTACTGGATAGGAAGAGGGTCCCTAGGTTGTGGCCTAACAGGTGTTGCTGGGATATGAGCTCTGGTTTGATAGAAAGATAAGGGGCAGTCCTTTACCCGATGTTCGACAGATCCACATGCCAAATATTGTCCCAATCTCTTGTGGCAACTAACGGCCTGATGACCAGGCCTCTTGCAGTAGTTACAAGCCCATAGCTTCTTATGACAAGACTGCCGGAAAGTAGAGTACTTGATGGGACCCAAATATCTTCTAGATTCAGGGGCATCCTTCCTAGGACAAGGTTCTGCTCTAACTTGGTTGGAGATAACTAAGGCTACAACATTGACGTTCTTCATGTCTTCTCTCGTGATATTCATCTGTTCCTACTGGGCTTCATCTTGAGCTTTTTGGAACTCCACGATTTCTTGAAATAGGGCAACCATTTGGAAGATGTTTGCTGGTACTGGTGGAGCAACAAAAATGAATACTCCACCAAGGAAATGCAGCTTAGTTGAGATGAGGTAGGAATCACCAGTATAGTGAAAACTTCACTGGATGCATTATGAGGACGGTCAAACAGCCGCGAGGGAAAAGACCCTGGGCTTGGTTGAGGAGATGGGGTATGATCCGGAGATGACACCTCATTGCCAGCAGGATTTGGTCTTGTCAATGGTCATTTTCTGGAAGGTTTAGGATGCACACATAAGCAAGGTAGCCTACCGGTCTATAATCAAACAAAAAATATTTATTTATATAAATCGGACCTATGTTGTGACAAATCAATGTTCTAGTGTTCTAATTGTTTCTAGGTATGTTTTTCTAAGTTGTCGCGTAGACCTGCATGGGCCACCACTAAAAATATGTCACGACCCGATCCCAAATAATTGGGTCGAACCGGATCATGCCCAGCCTGCACCGTTGTTGAGACGGCGGCAGTAAGCTGTTCCATTAGCAGGTAACCACAACAACATCTGTATTTGTCACAACTCAAAATTCAAAAATTTAAAACTTTATTGATCTTTTACAATGAAGTGAAAGCTACAACTTAAACCATTTTCCACATACATCAAGAAGAAGAGAAAACTTTAGGAACACAGCTCATCAGTCTCGGAATCCTCGTCTTCTAGTTGGGACCTCGAGAAATATCGTAGAACAAAGCCTCATCAGTGATACCTAAAATGTTGGGTCTCCAGTCAGGAGGGAGCAAAGTACAATTCATGCTAATTTTAAACAGTTAAATAAGAAATAGAATCATGCAGTTCTAAACAGTTTTAAAACAGGTTTGTTACAGTATAAAACAGTGATTTGAATAGGTAATGACATATGACCGGCTTGGGTTTGTTACAGGAGGGTACAGCTTATCCCCGTGTGTATGAGGAGTAAGCCAATAGTTACAGTAGTTACAGTAGTTTGGATGTGGTCATACTCATTACACTACTCTCCCAGTCTCCAATAGTTACAGTAGTTACAGTACAGTACTCTTGGAGAGAGTTTCGTGTTTGCATCGTGGTTTAGACATGCAGTAAAGCGATTAAATAAATAACTGTAAACTAACATAAACTATACTTGCCTCAATGTAAAATGACTGGAGAGGTGGACGACTCTGAGACGGAAAGTTTAGAGTTGTCCTCGAATTCCTACATTCGAGAGATAGACTCAGCTTTCAGGTTAACCAACTTAGCTATGCTAGTTGTAATCTCTATTTGCGTCCTAGTCCATTTTTAGTTATTTAATTAACTAAACACAGAAAATGCGATTAATTGTGCGTTGATTTAATACGAGGGAAAACGTCGTTTTTAATTTTGAATTCGAAAAATAGCGTCGATGCCAGATTACTTACGAAAACTTGGTAATTTTATAAAATATAATATAAAACTAATTTTCTTGCTTAGTGAGAAATATGTGACCTTTATTTAAATAATAAACTGGTCAATTTTTAAGTGAGAAAAATAATAATTAACTTTATACGAAAAATATCTTTTTAATCATTTTAATCACTAAACAATAAAAACACGAAAAACCAGAAAACGATAGAAAACCTAAGCTATTACAGTCACAGACCAGCCAGCTGGGCTTATGCCCATTACAATTTATTTACATAAATTGAAAGAAGAATAAACTGCCGTTAGTCCTAACTGAAAATATTAATTAAAAATGTAAACAAAATAAATAATAAAATACTGATAATATCAAGTCTCATATAATGGTCCGATCCTCAATTTTTGCTAATTGCCTCAACGTCCGGGCGGGGCCGGTATCGTTTGCACTTAGCCGGGTCCATTGACCGGTACGGTCGTCACCCAAAAATAAATATCAATTAAATTCCAAAAATTATTTTAAATTTATTTTGAAATCAATTCGGGATTTACGAAAAAATCGGGCAGCATGTCCTCTGTTTTTGGTTAACCCAAAAACTGGGAAATTGGCGCTGATTATTCCTGCAAGTCCCAAACCAGGGAAAAACCCACATTTTATATATATAACACATCCACAGCCATTTCACAGAATAATCGGGACGACCCGAAATAGTTTCGGAAGTCCGATTCCAAATCCACAAATCACAGAACATTTTCGAAAATTTCCGGAAACTAAAACATACCAAAATCCATTCCCGAAAATATTCCGGGAAGCAAAACAATTCACGGGACCTTTCCGAAAGTCCCAAAAAAATACGACGTAGCTAATACCGAATTCCCAAAGGGAACTGGGGACCATTTTCATCATCGACAAATAATAAAAATAGCGGGACGGGGGTTATACCTCGGGTTGCTCGGCTAGAGATCTCAGATGATAAAGTAGCAAGAAATAGAATAAGCCAGCACAGCGACGTTCCCGAAATAGCTGGAACCAACGTCGTCGACGACGAACGTCGATGAACTCAGAAAATTGGGTACTGCAGAACCAATCCAGAGAACACTCGCCAAATGGCAGCGAGCTCGGGGCGAGATCGCCGAAGGAGTTGGCCGGGTCAGCGGCTAGGGCACGCCGCCGAGAAAGTCAGCGCTGGTCGGCAGGAACGTCGACGAAAAGGGCGGAGAGGGGAACGGCGCCAAGGGCAGCGCGGTCGGGGGCTCGCCGGACTTCGGTTGGCCGAGCTAGGGCTCGGGGGCGCACGCGGGGCAGAGGGGCGCTGGGGCGGCGCTTGGCCGTAACAGCGCGGGGGCGCGCGCACCGGTGGGCGATCGGCCGGAGGCGTGGGGCGCGGCCTGGGACGCCGAGGCTAGGGTGGCCGGACTTCGGTGGCTAGGGCGGGGCTCTGGTAAGGGTGGAGCTCGGTTTTGGGTGAGAGTTGAAGAGGGGTTTGGAGTTGGGTTCTGTGGAGTATTGTTCCAGAGAGGGAGAGAGGAAGAGATGAGTGAACGAGAGAGAGAGTGAGTTGGTGAGATGAGAGCTTTTGTGAGAAATATTTTCTGTGAGAACAGAGAGTATTAACTCTCTATTTGCCAACAACTGTGAGGGAGGAGTGGGTCGAGTGGGGAATAAAAGAAAGTGAAGTTGCTGTGTACGTTGGAGATGGGAGTGGTGGTTAAGGAGAACGTGTGGTAGGGAGTGGGATGTGCTGGTCCTCGTGACCAGCACAAAGAAACCATTCATTTTTTTTTAAAAAAAACATTAACCAACATATTTTAATAGAAAGAAATGGGATTGGGTTCGGCTCAGGCTCGGGTCTGGGTTTGAATCCAAAAATCCTGGTTATTAATTTTGAAATAATTTTTAACACTTGAAAAATATAATAATAATAATAATAATAATAATAATAGAATACTAATATTAATAATACTATAGCACAAATATTAATTCACGAAAATTGGGTTTCACAGGTTGATTTATCTATCATTTACTCGCCCTGACTTAGCCTATGTTGTGCATATCTTGTCTCAATTCTTACAGGAGCCTCGACAAGATCATTAGCATGCTGCTTTGAGAGTTGTCAGATATCTCAAACAAGCACCGGGACAGGGTATTCTTTTAAAAGCTGATTATGATCTCCGTCTTTCTGGTTGGTGTGATTCCGACTGGGCAAGTTGTCCCTTGACTCGCCGCTCTGTTACGGGCTGGTTGGTATTTCTGGGGGGGGGTCTCCTATTTCTTGGAAGACCAAGAAGCAACTAACTGTTTCCCGATCTTTTGCTGAAGCTGAATACCGATCTATTGTCGCGCTTGTTTGTGAGTTGAAATGGTTGAAGGAGTTATTGGTGTGTTTGGGCGTTCGCCAGGAGTCTGCTATGTCGGTGTATTGTGACAGTCAGTCAGCCCTGCACCTGGCTCAGAACCCGGTATTTCATGAGCGTAGTAAGCATATTGAGGTGGATTTGTATTTTGTTCGCGATGCAATTAGAGATGGGACCGTAATAGCCTCGCATGTTCCTACTTCTACTCAACTGGCTGACATCTTCACTAAGCCACTTGGAAAGCATGTGTTTGATTCTTTCCTTTCCAAGTTGGGCATTTATGACTTGTATGCTCCAACTTGAGGGGGGTGTTATATTATATTTGTAATGTAAATATGGCCCATAACCCATAAGCCCAAATGTAGACACTATATATATTGTAACAAATCCTAGCAATGAGAACAAGGCACTATTATTTCCTACATAGGGTTTTTCTGGAGTCTCTGATACCATGTAGGAAATAATAATGCCTTGTTCTCATTGCTAGGGTTTGTTACAATATATATAGTGTTTATATTTGGGCTTATGGGTTATGGGCCATATTTATATTACAAATATAATCTAACAGGATAACATAGGACTGTTAGGACCCTAACAATCCTGTTGGGGACGACAGATGACAGGTAGGATAGAGTTTGTGTCGATAATCACCAAATAAAAATTAACTCTATATCACCTCCACAAAACAACTATCAAGATAGTAAATAAATCAGAGAGAAATGTGGAAGTAAATAAAGATCAGAAGAGCATATGCAAACGCAGCAGTTTTAACCTGGTTTCCCTCTTGGAGGACTAGTCTAGGCCTGAGAACTCTAGCACAGGATTGAAATCTACTATTTGTGAAATAGTGTATAACCACGTGCCTTTACTCAGAAGAGCACGCCAACTTCTTACAGATTCGCAGGTGGCGAAACTTGGAATTGTCCAAGTGACTTTTTTTTTCAACTCTTGCACAAAAACTTCTAGCTAAATCGCACTTGAGCACCTTGGGGCTTAGGAAGTTTTGTGGCTAGTAGATTGGAAGAGTAAGGCTTAGGTAGTATAAGGCTTAGATGATTGAGAGTGAGAGATAGAAAGATGATGAAGAGATGATTAAAAATGGTTGAAATCATGCCCTATATATACTAGTCTGGAAGGCAGAATTCGGCCAGAATTCTGTCCTCAAAATTCAAAAATATGGCCGTTGTACCAGCTAGCAATTAATAACCCTAAAAATCAGTTCCTGGAAATCAGGGGATAGAGTTCGGCCCGAACTCTGCCTCCTTGGTGGCAGAATGTTCAAATGGCCTTTGGGCTTTGGTGGAGCTTGGGCTTGGTTCAGGAATTGATCTGTTTGTATGGTGGAGCTTGGAGAGAGATGTCTAGGGGTTGAGATGACTCAGTGCGACTCAACGTACACATTCTCCTAGACTCAATAAATTAAAGATTACAGACTTGGAACAAGTAGGAAAACCAAGAGCCCTTTGATGACGCCTTTCTTCTGATATTTGAGCAGTCCTGAAGACGTCTTTTTTTTTGACAGCAGTCGTCCAAAGATAAGCAGATCTGGAAATCTGAAAACCTTTCGGGGGCTTCGCCCCTGAACCCCCGACTGGGGGCGCTGCCCCCTCGACCCATGTCCGCTGACCGGGCAGCGGAACCCCGATGCGAGGCCCCAGATAGGCCGCTAGGCGGTTCCGAGAAATTTCTTTGTATGACGCCGTCTTTGGTCCATCTTGAATTCTTTATTGCCTATGTCCTGGTTTGATCATGTTTGATCATGCTTACTGCATGTCTATAAATACATGCTAGACAAGAAAAATATGTTGCAGTATGATACAAGCATGGCAATATGATATAGGACAATGATAAGTTTAAGTAGCAACATGATAGTGAGTAAATGAATATTAGTGACATCATTATGTTAAACTTAGTTGATTAGCCATATACAAAAACATAATGTAATCATTGGGCCAACAATTGTTGACACAAAATCACATTCAACCATATATTGATACAATTGACAACATGATACTTGTAATATTTTAATACGACACATGAAGACTGAATTCGGTATAAGCCAGACGACAGCTCGCACCTGCAAAGCTTTATTATTTGAGTATGTATTTTACACTTTATTTGAGTCTAGATTTATGTAAACTGAGCTGTGCTGAGCATTTTGAGACTTAGACTATACCTATACCTCAAACCAAAAGCCCCACTAAACATCCAAATAGCCCATTGGCCCATTTGACCTATTATGTGCTCTAGAGACAGAGTTCGGGCCGAACTCTGCCTCCACACAGAGTTCGGGCCGAACTCTGCCTCCTAAATTCCAGGACCCTAATTTTTAGGGTTGGCTGGATGCAAGTTGTCCAACGGCCAAATTTTTGAATATTCCAACCAGAATTCTGGCCGAATTCTGCCTGTATGGTATCCTATAAATAGGCCATGAATTCTTTCATTTTCAATCATCCAATCTTCTCTTTTCTTCTCTCTAAAGCCTTATACAAGCCATACCCTTCTCATCTACTAGCCACAAGCTCCCTAAGCCTCAAAGTGCTCAGTACTTTTTAGTTAGGAGTTTGTGCAAGAGTTCAAGAAGTCGCTTTGAAAATTCCAAGCATCGCCACTGCGATCTCTGTAAGAAAATGACGTGCTCTTCTGAAGAAAAGGCACGGGGTGTAACTACTATTTCACAAATAGTGGATTTAATCCTGAGCTAGAGTTCTCAGGCCTGGACTAGTCCTCCACGAGAGAAACCAGGTTAAAATCGGCTGTGTTTGCGTATGCTTTCTTGCTCTTTACTATTTTCGCATTTACTATGATTATTTTCTGTTGTGAAAGAGTTTAATTTTTAATTGGACATTATTGTCATAAACTCTATTCACTCTCCCTCTAGAGTTGTCTATTTGTTCTTCAATTGGTATCAGAGCTCTGTTCTCTCAACAAGGACTAACATCCTAGAGCTGATTCATGGCAATCCCACAATCCATGATTTCCAATCACGGTGAAGGGCAGTCCACTCATAGGCCTCCCCTATTTGATGGAACTAACTACACCTATTGGAAAACAAGGATGAGTTTTTATCTCAAGTCGCTAGACTTCGACCTGTGGACCATTGTCACCGATGGTTACAAAAAGCCCGCCAGGATAGTTGTCAATGGTGATCTCGTTGAGAAAACCCATAACAAATATTCTGACGAGGAGAAGAAACAAGCAAGTCTAGACGCAAGAGCTATTAATGCTTTATTCTGTGCTATAGACAGGAATGAGTTCAACAGGGTCTCAACATGCACCACCTCTCACGAAGTATGGAGACTTCTAGAAGTGACGCATGAAGGAACCACTCAAGTAAAGGAGTCAAAAATAAGTCGTCTCACTCAAGAATATGAGGCTTTCAAGATGAAGCCAAATGAGACGATCACACAAATGATTACAAGATTTCTCGACATCATCAACCCCTTGTCTTCTCTCGGCAAACAATATACAAATCATGAGAAGATCCGCAAGATACTTAGGGGGCTATCAAAGATTTGGAACCCTAAGGTGACAGCCATCATAGAAGGAAATGATCTCACAACTATGTCCATAGAGACTTTGATGGAAAAGCTGATGACTCATGAGCTTGACCTCAAAGACTTTGAAGAGCCTGCTCCTAAGGCAATGGAGATTGCCCTTAAAGCTCACCGACGAAGGGCTGATCCTGAAGAGACGGATGACGACAACTCGGAAGGTGAAGATCAAGCTCTCCTTGTCCGCAACTTCAAGAAATTCCTTCGCTTTAATCGAAGAAAGAAGGAACCACAAGAAGGTGATGAAGAAGAGCCAACATGCTACGGTTGCAAGAAGACTGGATATGTCCGAAAAGACTGTCCATTCACAAAGAAGAGCAACCGATATGAGAAACCATAAAAGAAAGCTTTCTCAAAGAAATATGCCAACACAAGCATTTGGCATGAAAGCGAAGATAGTAACTCCGAGGAAGAAAAGGACTCTCCTCAAGACACCGCCAATGTTTGCCTAATGGCTACATCCGACAAGGTAACAAGCAAAACTCTCGATGATTTCATGTTTGATGAACTTGGCGATGCATTCAATGATTTACTCAATGACCACAAGAAAGTTATTGGTAAATATAAACACGCCAAGGAAAAGATCAAAAGTTATGAAGTCGAAATTCAAAGACTCTCTTCATTGCTTGATAATAGTAGAGACACTTTACCCACGACAGTCACAAATGAGGTGTCTAAGCTTAAATTAAGCCTACATGATGCCGAAGCACGTATAGAAAAGCAAACACAAGAGATCACAGCACTCAATACTGAGATCGCTGAAGAAAAGAATAGACACAAGATCTCTATCACTAAGATTTATGGTTTGAACACTAAGATTAATGAACTGCAGGCTGTCTCTAAGAAATTAGAGACTAGATTGGGAAAATAGGTTGCTCAACCTCAAACCCAATCACATGAGACACTCACAAAGCATGATACTCATTCTAGTCAACCACGTCATCCACCTGCAGCACGAAATCATGCTTATATGTACACCCACTTTCATAAAGCACACAATCATATGCACGTAGAAATAATTCTCATATGACACAGAATCACCATACTACACATAGATACAATCATTACTATGTTGCACAAAAATAAAATCACC
>JANAVB010025005.1:0-21429 GCA_029216955.1 Iris pallida
GTTGTGTTGAGGGAGGAGATTAACTAGGGTGTTCCAATGCATACTAAACCAAACCAAACCAATTCCTTCTCCACAAAATAAAACCAAGCCAGGTTCAAAACCCGTTTTACGAGAAAACCAAAATTCGCAAGTTAAGCCAAAACACAATTACAGGCCATAATCTGAGAAAATAAAATACATGTCCAAAATACATATATGCCTAATTAAAATACGTATTCCGAAATACGGACGTTACAACTCTATCCACCTTAAAAGAATTTCGTCCTCGAAATTTAAATCAAGATGCTTAGAGATGTAAGAGCCAGCTATGCTATCCATAATTAAGCTACACTAAGCAAACAATCAAACAATCATACATGCAAGCAAGGGATGGCAAGCATAAGGCATAAGGAAGACATTATACCTTACGAGTCAAACAAGTTGGGATATCGATGATCGGATGTCGACCTCACGCTTCCACGTTGACTCACCTAGAGAGTGATGACCCCAAGCAACACGGACTAAGCTAATAGTCTTGTTCTTGAGTATCTTCTCTCTCCGGTCCAATATAGACACGGGCCTCTCCTCATACGAAAGGTTGGTACCAACAACCAATTCCGAATGGTTCAGGATATGGCTCGGGTCCGGGATGTACCGTCGTAATTGGGACACATGGAATACATCATGTACCTCACTTAGCGACGGCGGAAGAGCGAGACGATAGGATACATCTCCTACTCGCTCCAGGATATCGAACGGCCCTATATACCTAGGACTAAGCTTTCTCCGTACGCCAAAACGAATGACGTCGCGGTTAGGCGAGATCCTAAGGAATACATGGTCGCCGATAGCAAACTCTAAGGGACGTCGATGAGCATCGGCCCAATGCCACTGGCGATCTTGGGCCACTCGAAGACAATCTCTGATTCTTCTGACCACTTCAACTGTCTGGGCAATCATTTCTGGACCGAGCTTCTGCCTCTCTCCAATATCATCCCAGGCTAACGGAGATCTGCACTTCCTACCATACAGTACCTCGAACGGAGCCATCTGAATACTGGCCTGAAAACTATTATTGTACGAGAATTCTACCAGGTGCAGGTGATCCTCCCATGAACCACCGAAGTCAAGGGTACAAGATCTCAACATATCTTCAAGAGTCTGGATTGTGCGTTCCGACTGGCCATCTGTCTGCGGGTAATAAGCTGAGCTAAACTGAAGGTGAGTTCTCAAACTCTCTTGCAAGCTGCGCCAAAAGTGTGATATAAACCTTGAATCTCGGTCCGAGGTGATACTGACGGGTACACCGTGAAGCCTGACAATCTGCCTGAGGTACATCTCTGCCAACTGGGCCGTAGACTGACCAACTCTGAATGGAAGAAAATGAGCCACCTTCGTGAGCCTGTCAACTATCACCCAAATAGCATCTCGACCAGCTGGAGATATAGGCAATCCAGTCACAAAATCCATGGTCACATGCTCCCACTTCCATTCTGGAATCGGCAAGGGTTAAAAAGTCCAGCGGGCCTCCGATGTTCAGCCTTAACCTGCTGGCAAACCAAACACCGAGAGACAAACTGGGCTATCTCTCTCTTCATGCCATTCTACCAAAAATGCTGACGAATATCACGGTACATCTTCGTGCCACCGGGATGAATAAAATACTGCGAACTGTGAGCTTCTGCTATGACCTCTTGTTTGATATCTCCACTGGGTACACAAAGACGAGTGCCGTGTCGAAGTGTACCATCTTCATGGATACATAACTCTGGCCTTCTTCCTGCCTCACACTCTGCTCTGAGTCGCTTAAGCTTGGAATCTGTAGACTGCGCCATCCGGATCCTCTCAACTATGCTAGACTGAACCTGTAGACTGGCCATCAACGCCACGTTTGTAGGAAGAACCACTTCAATTCCTATCTTCTGAAGATCTGCCAATAACTCTGGTTGCACCGTCAGGAAGTAAACTTCGGCTCTCCGGCTCAACGCATCTGCTACAACGTTGGCCTTCCCTGGATGATACTGCAAATCCATATCGTAGTCCACCAGTAGCTCGAGCCATCTTCTCTGCCGCATATTAAGGTCCTTCTGGGTAAAACATACTTCAGGCTCTTGTGATCAGTAAATATCTCCACTCTATCTCCGTACAAGTGGTGCCGCCAAAGCTTAAGTGCAAACACTACTGCTGCCAGTTCCAAGTCGTGGGTCAGGTAATTCTTCTCATGATCACGAAGTTGACGTGATGCATAAGATATTACCTTTCCATGCTGCATCAAGACACACCCCAATCCTCTGCCTGAAGCGTCACAATAAACTGTGAATCCTCCGATCCCATCTGAAAGTGTGAGAATGGGAGCCGTTACAAAACCTCGCTTTAACTTCTCAAATGATTCCTGGCACTCTGCTGTCCAAGCAAACTGCACATCCTTGCGGGTCAACTGGGTCATCGGCGCTGAAATCCTAGCAAAATCTGAAACGAATCGCCGGTAATAGCCGGCTAATCCAAGAAAGCTACAAACCTCTGCCACTGAGCTAGGTACTGGCCATATCTCGATAGCCACAATCTTCTGGGGATCCACTTCTACTCCTCCTCGAGTAATGATGTGACCCAAGTACGAAATACGATCGAGCCAAAACTCGCATTTACTAAACTTGGCGTACAACTGATGCTCTCTAAGCGTCTGAAGGACGATTCTGAGATGCTGCTCATGCTCTGCTTCGCTCTTGCTGTAGACCAGGATATCATCTAGGAACACGATCATGTACTGATCCAAGTAAGGCATGAAAATACGATTCATGAGGTCCATGAATACGGCTGGCGCATTGGTCGCTCCAAAGGGCATAACAAGGAACTCCCAATGTCCATACCTAGATCGGAAGGCTGTCTTCGGGATGTCCTGCTCTCTGACTCTGATCTGGTGGTATCCTGACCGCAAGTCTATCTTCGAAAACACTGAAGCCCCTTTGAGTTGATCAAACAAGTCATCTATCCTCGAGAGAGGGTATCTGTTCTTGATTGTCACTGAGTTCAAGGTACGATAATCTACACATAACCTGGACGTACCATCCTTCTTTTTCACAAGAAGCATCGGGGCTCCCCAAGGCGATCCACTTGCACGAATGAATCCCTTGGTCCTGAGTTCTTCAATCATCTTGTACAAAATCTCCAACTCTGAAGGCGCCATCCTGTAGACTCGTTCTGATACTGGTGCTGTCCCGGGGATTAAGTCTATAGTGAACTCAATCTCCCGCTCTGGCGGCATCCCTGGAAGTTCTTCTGGGAAGACATCTGGAAACTCTTCAACTATCCGGGGTAACTGCACTGCTGCTACTGCCATCCGCAATACTGGGGAAGATGGTTCCACTGCGCCTCTAGAAAATGAAAACTCTGGCTCACCTGGAATACTAAAGATAACCCTGCCAATATGGCAGTCTATTCTAGCATACTGGTTTCTCAACCAATCCATGCCTAAGACTACATCATAGTCTGCCATAGCAAATTCTATAAATCTAGCGGGGAACTCTCTACCGCTAACTACGATCCGACACGAGCAAAACACTCGATTTACTCCCACAAGACCATAACCAGCAAGTATATTGAGCCTTACTGATAATGACTCGGGCTCCAATCCTATCCGTGTCGCGAATCGTGCAGACATGAATGAATGCGATGTACCAGAATCAAATAATACCAATGCTGGAGAGGAGTTGACGAGAATAGTACCTGCCACTACCTCACCTGGTGCAACTTCTTCTTCCATAGCCATCATCATGGCCTGACCTTGTCCTCTAGCTGCGGGTCCCCTCTGCTGGAAACCTCTCTGCCTACTCTACACTTGAGCCTGGGTATACTGCTGCAGGTTCTGCTGATGAAACGCCTGGGCCTGAGGCAACAATGGCCTCGGGTACTGCTGCTGCTGCATAGGTGCTGGTCCCCTAACCGATAGACTGGTTAGGTTAGAAGAGGACGAACTACCCCTATTCGGGCAGGCTCCTATCTTATCATCTGCTGCTCCACAAGCCAGGCACAATTCCTATGTCCTGCGATAATCTGCCACCACGTGCCCTGGCTTCCCGCAATGAGAACATCTCATCGCGGAAGTCTGCTTCTGCTTCTGCTGCTGCGGGTACATCGGGGTTGAATATTGAACCGACGTCACCGAGGCAGCCCGCCTCGGAGTTCCAATGGTTAAACCTCTTGCTGTCGGGGCTGGAGCTGATGATTGGTTCATCTGATTGTGGGACCGTTTCCTTTCTCCGGTCCTATCTACGATCCTCTGGTAGGTGTACTCGTGCCTCCTAGCTGCCCTTAATACTGCATCGAATGTCTGGTGCTCGAACTGCTCGACTGCCAACAAGATCTCTAAATGTAGACCCTGCTGGAACCGCTGGGCCCTATCAAACTCGGTCGCCACCAAGGTGGGGGCAAACTTACTGAGTCTAGAAAACTCAGATACATAACCGTCGACCGTTCTGCCTCCTTGCTTCAAGTTGGTAAATCTCGTCTGTAGGTCGTACCGAGCTACAGCATCGAAATACTTCGTCTGGAATCTTTCTCTAAACACCGTCCAAGTGACCGGCACTGCTAATCCCACGGCCTGCGCCGCCCACTAACTACGAGCCAAGTCTAGCAACTGTAGGTGTACCACCGCCACCTTTTCATTCTCAGGTGTCCTAGCTGCTTCCAGAACCACCTCGGTATCCTGAAGCCAAGCGTCCGTGGCAATCGCATCCTCGCTGTCGTCGAAGAATGGAGGGTTCAAGCGTTTGAAGCTGTTGGCCGCACTGTTCCCTGGATGACCGCCTCTGGTCAAAGCATCTGTCACTACCTGGGGCAAGGCGTCTCCTCTACGATCCTGGGAAGCTATCAAGGTCCTGATGAGACCTACCAAGGTACCATCATCAGGCTCGGCAGGTCGAACGGGCTGAACTGGTGGCTCTCCTCCAGTAGGTACAACTCTGGAGGCTACTCCGGAATGCTGGGCTTGATCTCCGGGTTGCTGGTCCACGGGAAGTGCTCCACCTTGCTGATCGGCAGGGTTAGGTACAGTGCCGCTGAAGAAGACGACATAGGGAAAACAATAAGGAAGGACCAGGACAGATCAACGATACAAGCACATGATCAGGGCAAGAATCCAGAGATTCAAAGGATATGAACGGAGATCATGGACGAGTACTGATTGAGACATCTATTTGGTAAACCCTTACATTCTTGAATGCCAAGACCTGCATGGGCCACCACTTAAACCATATGACGCCCCAGAACCAGAATAATGGAGAGCAGGGGCGTACATAGCCAGCTACGTATATTAAAATGGAATCTACCTCGCTATACGGTCACGGCTGTCTAGATATGAGGGTTTACTACAAGCCAACGGTCTCTTAAGGTCAAGCCTATTGTCTCAATCTCAAGCAAGTAATATAATTACAAGATGTTAGACCACCAAATATACAATAAAAGGCGTCCCAAATATTACATATTCAGCCGATCATGAAGCTAGTCATATAAAATGCGAGGACTAGTAAGAGTTAAGTCATACATGATCAACCCTAGGATTTGTTAATCATGTTACAGCCCGTAGGCAGACAGTAAGTAAAGATGCATCGAGCTAACAGGTGCTCGTCGGCTAAATACCTCAAAAGAATAATTTTACAATGTAGTGGGTGAAATAAAATGGAAAACCCACTCGTAACCCGGGTTCCTTCTAGTCGCCACCATTGGGCTGGAAGTTCGGTAGATCCTCGGGTGCTGCTCCGAAATCTGGCCACACAAAACCAGTTGGGTCAAACCCCAGAAAGAGTAAGTGCCACAAAGGAGGCCACGAAATAAGAACAAAAGCCAGCATATCAGAGCATAAGAAATAGAAGGAAAGTACAAGTAATAAAGAGTACAACAGGACAATAAACGACTAGGGACGTGGAACCATTTCGGAAGCCAGGTTACAACCCGTAAACCAAACAAGGACCGGGGTTGTAACCCTTCGCCTGAATAGCACTATGTCTCTACCCATTTATTGTTAAAGATAAGTAAAACAATTATGATCAGGGGTACCAGGTACAGGGACTAGACGAGACTTAGACAAGGCTGGACACCATCCATTCACAAATGACAAAGCAATTACTACGGCTTACTACTTAACTAACTAGGGTTATCACAAGCCTAATTACTAAAAAGATGCAAATGAGAAATTCCCAGTCCCAAGCCCTGTAGACTATCCAGTTATCCTTCTGCGGGTTGAGAGTACGGTTGGGTACATCGCCCAGGAGACGATATACCCTTAGGTGTCTTAGAGGGTGCAACACATGACAGTGTGCTGGAAATATGCCCAACTCGTCGGCAGGCTACAAGTCCGTTTAAAAGCGCACAGATAACGAGATCGTCTGTGACTAGAAATTCTCGATGAACTATAGTTTGATCTAGTCATTAGCCTAACCCATATTCTGTGTGAATCCCTGACCGTGGTAACCAGGGAGTCACGTCCTAGACATGATGCGAGACAAGACGAGTGGATTGCACAAGGTAGCAAGAATGAACACCCACGGCGTCAGAGTTGAATATACAAGTCAAGTTACAAGTTACAGGTTTACAAGTTACAAGTCAGGAGTGCGTCGCTACGGGCCACTATCAAGTTATCCAGTATTAAGATTAATCATGAATTACAGGTTAAAATTTAAGGGCGCACCCCATCGGGTCACCATTAAGAAGATCAGAAAGCAATAGGATCATAATTCATAAAATTCACGAAAGCCGTACTAGTCATAAGCAAAACACCAAAAATCGTGCCAGGTCGTATTGGGTTGAGACAGTCGTGTGGTATGGAACAAGATCTCAAAACTCCAACCCATAAAAGAGAAGCCAAGCCTAAGAAAATAAAAAAACCAAATCACCATGGGTAAATAGGTTGCGCTGGGAATCAGATTGCGCTGGGGGAATGGACTGCGCAGGGGAAAGAACTGTGCTGAGGTTGGGTTGCGCTAGGGTTGGCTTGTACTGAGTCGGGTTGTACTGAGAGTAGGTTGCGCTGAGAACGGGTTGCGCTGGGTCAAGCTGCGCAGGGTTGAGCTGCGCTAGAAATGGGTTGCACAGCAGTCAAGTGTGCTGGGGAGCCAGCTGCACAGCAGTCAAGCGCGCCATTGGAAGGAAGGCGCTGGAGGTAAGAAGCGCCAGCGCAAGTCAGCCCAGCGCAAAGCGCTGGCCAAGGAGTTGCGCAGTTCGGTCATGCGCTAAAGAGCGCAGGCCGGGAGTCATCTTCTCCATCAGGCCGAGAGGAAGACCCCAAGAACCCTAGATTTTAAATCTTCATAACTTGACCAAAACAAAACCAAATTTGGATTTTCAATGTTCTAACTTGTGTAAAATTGAATTCTCTTCCACATGGAAGCCTCAAAACAAGGAAAAAAAAATCTAAGTTTAATAGATCAAAACCAAAAAAAATTGAAAATGGTAAAAACTTAGATCTAGAAAAATGGAAGCTCCAAATCACAAAATACCAAGTTATAATGTTGTTCACCATGACCTAATCTAGCTAATGGATAAATAAAATGGGGTGCTTATTTGGTAGCAAGGTGCACTTGCCTATGGTGTTGGTGTTGTGTGGAGGAAGGAAGAAGAAGATGAAGAAATTAATGGAAGTTATGAGGAGAGATAAAGTTAGGTGGGGTTTTAATGAGGGAGGGTATGTTGTGTTGAGGGTGGAGATTAACTAGGGGGTTCCAATGCATACTAAACCAAACCAAACCAATTCCTTCTCCACAAAATAAAACCAAGCCAGGTTCAAAACCCGTTTTACGAGAAAACCAAAATCCGCAAGTTAAGCCAAAACACAATTACAGGCCATAATATAAAAAAATAAAATACAGGTCCAAAATACATATATGCCTAATTAAAATACGTATTCTGAAATACGGACGTTACAAAATCTTAGGGTTGATCATATATGACTTAAACTCTTGTTAGTCTTCGTATTTTATATGACTAGCTTTATGATCATCTGAATATATAATGTTTGGGACACCTTACTTTGTATGTCTGGTGATCTTACATCTTGTAATAATTACTTGCTTGTTGAGATTGAGACACTAGTCTTGTTCATGAACATAAGAGACTGTTGGCTTGTAGATAAACTCTCATGCATCTAGACAGCCGTGACCGTATATCGAGGTTGATTATACCTTAATGTACGTAGCTGGCTGTGTCTGTCTCCCGCTCTCCAGTATTCTGGTTCTGGGGCGTGACACTGAAGTTCCACAAAGTAAGTATCCAGGATTCTAGAGTAACCATTATAGCAAATAGCAACCTGACAGAACAAATAGCAACCATTCTAGCAAATAGTATCCAGAGTAACCATTCTATCCAGAGTATCCAGAGTAACCATTCTAGCAAATAACAACCATTCTAGTAAATAGCAAAGAGCAACCTGGAAAGATTGTTGCAGATAGCAACCTCAACTAAGCCAACAACTAATTCATCAACTGAAACTGAAAGATAACCAGATAACTAGAGTACCTGGATATAATGGTTACTCTGTTCTAATGAACTTGAGTACCAGGATAACCAGATAACTTGAGTACCAGATAACCAGCCAACAACCTCAATTAAGATATTTGTCATCATTTCTTTGCAATTTCACCTCAACCCCATTCTTGAGTACCTGGAATCCAACATAATAGGCAAGTGGATTTGAAGACGGCTGAGATTGACAATTTGGCATCATAAATAGATGCATTATAGTATCCAACTGATGTTTATTGCTATATCATCATTGTCACTTTCTTCACATATTTGTTAGCAAGTAAAACAAGTAAATGACAGACATCAAATGAAGAACATAAACCTTTATCACCTTTCAATGGATTTCCATCTATCTGATGTTCAAAATCTTTCACCTCAAAATCTGCATAGATAGACAAGTGGATTTGAACTTTGAAAGCTCAGCATGGCATAAATAGATACATTTATAGTATCTGTATGAAGTTTATTGCCAAATCATCATCGCCACATCCTTGACTTATTTGTTAGTAACTTATAAGGAAATAAAATAAGTAAATGTAAACATAATACACAAGTGCAACAATTAATAATTTAACAGTTACAACCCAACCTTAATCCAAACTGAAATAATAGGTCCAGAGAATCCAAAATTCCAAAATGAATTTTGCAGTGCACACTGGACAGAATACAGTACAGGCTATAGAGTGCACAAACTGCACAGTGCAGTGATAGATTGTTTAATAATTACATAACCCAAACCAGTCAATCCATAAACCAAATCTTCAACAGAAATTAACATTTAACATGAATCTTTAACAGAAATATACATCTTTAATAGAAATTAACATTTAAAAAGAAATATAAATCTGTAAGAAATTAACATTTAACAAGAAATTAACATTTAAAAAAGAAATTAACAGAAAAATTCGACATCTTTAACAGAAATTAACATTTAAAAAGAAAAATCCGAAATAAAAAAATATACATTTATAACAAAAATTAAAATAAAATTAATTAATATACTTACAAGGTGTACGAGAATCCGAGATATGTGAGAAGATATCAAAAATTCGAGAAGGATATAGAGCCTTGGAGGAGATCTGAGGTTTGAACATAATAATTAGAAAAAATATAACAAAAAAGAAAAAGAAAAAATTAAGAATACTTACTAGGGATGGAGATCTGTTAAATCCAACTCCTTGTAAGCCTTGGTGAAGAAGATCTGTTAAATCCCTCTCTAGAGTGAGCCATGAGGTGGGGGTCGGAGGCGGTGAACTTGAAGAAAGGGGGTGACAGACGTTAGTAAGAGCGGTGACAGTGAGAGAGTACCAGCGGTGAGAGGCGTTGGGGTGGCGCTAGGGCCATGAGAGTAGAGGTCTCAGGAGTTAGGGCTCAGAAAAAAATAAAGTGTGGTTGCGGAGTAGGGAACTGGGGACTGGGGAGTGCGGTTTAGGTGAGAGAGAGAAAGAAAAATTGTTTTTATACTTTGGGAGTTAGGGTTTTTCGGCCGCTGGGTGACTCACTGACTTACGTGTGAGGACATTTCAGTAATTTGACCTATATAATTATTCATTATTCGGTTTGAAATGTAAACCTAAATCGAACTCCATGAACCGAAACCGAATAACATGATTTTATAAACCAAAATCGAACCGATTTCTTTTTGAACCGAACCTAATAGCTTATTCGGTTCGGTTCGGTTCGGTTTTCGGTTTGAAACCTAATAATGCTCACCCCTATGTATGACTACATTTTAGGTGTGCCAGTACTGTTAATACAGGGATAAATATAAAATTTTAATGTTAGAAAATTGAAGTGGAGTGTAGGATGCCATTTTAGGGGAAAATGATATATGTACCTCCAAAATTTCATCCTTCCATGTCCCTCCGCCACTTGGTCATCTCCTATTCGCTCATGTCTTCCACCAACTCCCCCTCCCTATTTGCTTCGGTCAATAAAGAAGGTTTTTTTCTAAGTGCACCACCCTTTTTACTTGGGCGCAGCCCAAAATAGTTTGAAAAAAATTACAAGTTTGCCATGACTTTTTTTTACATGGGGGCAGCCCAAGTTTTAGTATAAAAGCCAACTTTTTCTTTTTCTTTTTTCTCTTTCCTTCCTCTACTCTTTTCTTCTCTCCCTCAACTCTTTTCTTCTCTTCCTCTCCATTTTAGGTTAGAACAAAATCTAGCCAAAAAATTTCTCCAACCTAAATTTTGGAAAGATTGTTGGTAAAATATCTAATAATAGTGTCAAAGACTTCTCCCATTTATTGGTAAGTCATTGAATTAATATTTGTTTAATGTTTTAAACATGAATTTCACATATAAAAGTTGAATTATGTGTTTAATGTAGAAAAATATTAAACATGGAACAACCGGGATCATCAAATGTTGTATACTCTCTTTCCGCCACGTCCGAAGAACACTTTGATGCATCGGAAGCCCTCTTGGTAACTAAATTTTAACTTTTTATTGGGTAAAAAATTGAGTTGTGACACAGAGGACTGTCACCTCTCTGGCAGTCCCGATCATAGATTAGGACTGCCAAAGAGGTGGCAGTCCTTCACATATGTAGGACTGTCAGGCCCCTGACAGTTCTATATATGTGAAGGACTACCACCTCTCTGGCAGTCCTAATCTATGAAACCTATTTGCTTTATGATCTTGTCTAATTGTATTAACTTTTAAGTTCTATTATAGGACTTGAGATCTTCCGATTTTGCGGTACCTGCTCAAATTGCAGTCAATGTAGCCCATTTATTCTGGATCGATCTTTGTTTTGAATCAAGCGAGGGTGCGGTACATTGGTGTCGAGAAGTTGGATGGGAAAACAATATAGTTCTAGTGATATCAAGATCGGCCCGAAATCCCCCGGGACGACAAACTATGGTGGTTGGCTGTGAAAGAGGTAGTGTGTTCAGAACGCACAAGAAAAACACAGTTATCCAAAGTGAAGTTCTAAAAAAAATGTTAGAACGAGAAAATGTGGTTGTCCATTCACGATACATATTAGAAACGAAAAAGAAGGGAAATGGACAGTAGAAGTGAAGAATAGAACCCACAACCATGAGATTGCCGAGACACTATTGGATCATCCGTATGTCGGACGATTGAACAATACGGAGAAGAATATAGTCGAAGACTTGTCCACCTCTGGAGTTGCACCGAGACAAATATATTCCGTCATACGACATGAAGATGAGAAGAACAAGTCTACAATAAAGTCAATATACAACGTCCTATCTTCTTCGAACGCTGTCCGGACGAAATCAAGAATGACGATGCAAGAAGTGCTCAAGTTGCTTGCCGATAATCATTATGTTGAGTTCCATAGAAGACATCTCCAGAGTAATGAAGTAATTTCAATCTTTTGGGCTCATCCCAATTTCACAAGTTTGGTCAGGTCTTTTGTCGACGTGTTAGTCCTTGATTGTACGTACAAGACCAATAAGTTCAAGATGTCTTTCTTTCATGTTGTCGGGTTCACCTCTACTTGAAAAACATTTTCAGTGGCATTTTGCTTCATGAAGAGTGAAAAACTTGAAGACTACACATGGGCGTTGGAGAAACTGAAAACACTTTACATCGGTCATACAGAGCCGTCAGTTTTTGTTACCGACAGAGAGTATGCCCTAATTAATGCTATTCGTATTGTTTTTTCTCAAGCGGATACATTGCTATGCACTTGGCATGTCAATCGTAATATTCAAGCCCAATATAAGTTGAAGTTTCAGAAAGAGGATGGTAAAATTGACATACAAATTTTTGACGAATTCTACAATGATTGGAATTGTGTGTGGCGAGCCTCAACGATTTCCAGTTACGACGTCGTATGGTACTTATTCAAGCAAAAGTGGGAGGCGAGGGAGCCGACATGCATTTCTTACATCAAAAATACATGGCTTGAACCGCACAAAGAATATTTCGTCTTAGCATGGTTGAATGTGGTGAAGCATTACGGCACGACAACTACCAACTGTGTCGAAGGAGCACACTCTTTATTGAAGAGACACCTAAAATTATCTCTCGGCAACTTTGTCTCTGTTTGGCAAGCTATACATTTATCAGTAGACCGGACGGTGAATGAAATTAAGACATCATTTGAGATGAGTTTGAATATAGTCAAACATGAGCATAGAAAGAAAGTACTCTTAGATTCTTTAATGCGCGTGGTATCTCACAAGGCGTTGGCATTAATATTTGATGAGATTGAAAGGTCAAAGTTTGTTGGATTTGAGCTCGAGGTTTGCGGGTGTGTATATCGACATATACTGGGCCTCCCTTGTGCACATCAAATTAATGAATATCGCCGTGAATCCATTCCTATTCCAGTAGATGCTGTCGATTAACGTTGGAGGCAGTTGTTTATGATGCCATTGGTGAAGACGGACGATGATTTCTTCTCTTTGCCACAAGTGAAACTTCTCCACACAAGGTGGTGTGCCTCAGTAGGAGCGAAACGGATGTCCATTGAGCTTAAAATCCAAGAAATTGCATGTCCGGTGACTACTAGAATGTATGAGCCGTCCGTTATTTCCAATCCTAAAGGCAGGCCTCAAACAAGATTGACTAGTTCACAGAAGAGAAGGCTGGAGTCGACTAAGAGAGATCTATCGTCCTTTGAGCATGTTGAACGAAGCTTACAGCAACCTCCGCCTGTACGGAAGGGCAAGCTTGTCGTTCGCCGAAAAATGATAAAAATGGACCTCCCAAGAGAAGATATCGTTGCAAGCCAAACACCGAGTTTGTATATGTAGAAGCACGAAAAATGTGGGATTCATACGGATTACAAATTGTCGCATAGGTACTTTGGGCCAAACAGGTCTGCATAAAGGAAAGCCGTATGACTGGTTCAATGACATATGCGGCCCGTCGACAACCAGCTGCAGAAGGAAGATATGCGACCAAGAGGAGCAGTTCGTCTGATAAAGTTGACAAGTCCTGACAAAACTGACAAAAATGACAGCTCTGACACTTCGACAAAAAGATAAGATGTGAGACGTCGCCCAAAAGCAGGGTTCGTACGCCTTCATGCGGCCAGAAGGAGTGTCATCTAGAGCTGTCAAGACGGACTGGCGGGGCGGGCCGGCCCGTAACCCACCATAACCCACCATTTGGTGGGACGGGGCGGGCCGACCCACCACTGGGCCGCGGGGTAGGCGGGCCGGCCCGCTTAATTTTTTTAAAATTTTAATTATTGTTTAGTTTCTTAAAAGAAAAAAAAATCATATATATAATATTTTCTACTCACTCTCATATGCATCAAATTACAAGTAAAATACAAGAAACATTATAATAGTAGATATTTCTTTAAAACACCTTCATTCATGTAAATAAATGACCAAATTTAATATTTTATACGTCATTACTTGCATTAAATGAGAATTTTTATCATTTATAATACATATCTCATATATGTGCTAAATAAAAAATTAAAAATTTTATAAAAAAATAGATGGCGGGCCAACCCACTTGGCCCGCGGGCTAGCCTACCGCGGGGCAGGCTACTAGCGGGCCAGCCCACCTAGGCCCGCCTGTTTAGCGGGCTCCTAAATGCTCGGCCCAACCCACCTTTTTGGCGGGCGGGGCGGGCCGGCCCAACGGACTTAGCCTATTTTGACAGCTCTAGTGTCATCTAAGCCGCATGAACCTTATGTGGCTCAGACATATGCGGCCCCAAAGTCTCCAAACTTCATGCAGCCAAGAGTAACTGTGATCCAAGCCGCATGAGCTTTATGCGGCCAAAATACAGAATCTATACGGCTTAAATCCTTAAGCTATGTTTGGACTAAGGAAGTTTACGACTTAAGCCGCATGAGGCTCATGCGGCCCCACATGGTCAAAAGCTGAGAGATTTATGCGGCTAAAAAAGTGATTCCTACGACAGGACGCGTGGCAATCTGACCAAGTCCTAAACTACCCAGATTTGCTGCAACAAAATTCCAACAAATCGACAGATGGCAGCCAAAGAGCGGGTCTTCGCGTGCCAATCAACCACGTGGCAACATGCCATCTATGCGGCTCAACATACATTCTATTATAAATAGCAGGGTGCTGCACCCCTGCAAAAGGCTGGCAACCTTCAAGAAAGCAACTTCTTCAAGATCTAAAGACTGCGTCAGATAGTCCACGGAGTAAGGCATAGTTGATAGCACTTTTCCGAGCCTCCACCGTCACCCTCCAGAATCAAAACTAAACAATTGTACTTAGATTGTTTCATAGGATTTCTTTCTAGGCTTTTCTTTGTACAAGCGAGTTTGCAATCAATTTCAGTGTTCTGTAATACCTGTCTTAGATTTTTATGGCAAACACGATAGCAACTCTGTTGGGGACGTCATTCTCTTCTGATGAGAAGCTGGTGACGCAATCTGACGCGTCCAAGATCGGCTCTACGCAGCAAATGCTTGTGGTTCGTTTCGACCAACAAGCCTTCGAAGAAATGCTCTCTGAAGGGAGTGCCAGCCTGTCTCAGAAGCGAGCCAACCCAAAGAGGACTCGCAAGACGTCGGTGCACAAAACTGTTGCCCCCGACCAAGTTCTCGAAGAAGCTCCTTCTGCAGCCCAAGACGGTAACCAGAACTCTCCTGCGGCTTTGTTTCCGACCGCAGAGGACCCCACTGTCCCCAAATCCATCAGAAGAAAACACTATGATGCTGAGTTTTTGGGGGCACAAGGGAAATCCATGCGGACAAAGAAGAAGTCGCATAGAGGAGATCGACAGTCTGTCCATGCAGCAGCCGACTCTGGTCGCAGACAGACAACTCATGCGGCAGCCAACTCTGGCCGCAGGAAGATGGTCCATGCGGTAGCCAACTCTGGCCACAGGAAGATGGTCCATGCGACAGCCAGCTCTAGCCGCAAGAAGGTAGCCCAAGCGACAATCAATCCTGGCCTCAGACAGGATGTCTCATGCGGCTCTGTCAGAAGCTCTGTGTTCGACCGCCTCTCATGCGGGCCCGACGCCATACGGCCCGCTGAGGATATGGGATTTATCAATCTGGACTCTTTTTACTATGCACCTTTGGGCGCTAAGTTAAAAAGACTAGGGCAGTGCGGGCCCAACCAGCCCAGTTAACTGTCCAAGTTGCTGATTGTCAGTGGGCTCCGTTGACTGTTATACGGGCTCCTGACGAAAAGTTGTACAGAACCACCCACGTCCAGTACCCCAGGGCTAACGGACATGGTGGGTCTTTAAAGTCTCGCTCTAAAGATCCAGAGCAAGTGCTTTTACTAGACACGGATCAGGGAGCAAACATGATGCCTAAGCACCCGTGCGCTCGGGATACCCGAGTTCACAAGTTTGGTGCAAAGGTAGAGCAGCTTGCTACCGACTTATGTGACGTGATTACTCACAAACACAAGACGGCAGCGTCGGCATCACTACTAGAATAAGTCATATTAGCGACGTTTTAGTAAAACGTCGCTACAGTTTAAGGAATTAGTGACGTATTCTATAAGCGTCGCAATACGTCACTATTACCGACGATCGACAACGTTTTGCGACTTTTTTTCTACAAGAAAACTTACGTCACGGATAAGTCGGTGAACGTCACTAATATCACTAATATTAGCGACGTTTACCGACGTAACTACTGTAACGTTGCTAATTTCACTAATATTAGCGACGTTTACCGACGTATAGTTGTGACGTCGCTAAATTGAAAATATAGGGCATTTAGTTTTCATTCCCCCCCTCCCATTATTTTTCGATCGAAATTTTTCCTCACCTGTGCGCTCCCCCTCGGTGACCCTCCCCCCTCGGCCTCCGGCGACCCCCTCCCCCCTCGGCGACCCTCCCCCCTCGGCCCCCGACCCTCCGCGACCCCGCTCGGCGACCCTGTTTGTCACGCCCCAGAACCAGAATACTGGAGATCGGAGGCGAAACAAAGCCAGCTACGTATATCAGAGTACGCCAATACCCCGAGATACGGTCAAAGCTGTCTAGAAGACAAGTGGGTGGACTCTAGCATGCCACTGACGACTCCTAAGGTCGAACAAATCCTATCTCAATCCAATCAACATAAGAATCAATAAAGTGTAAATCATATATGAGATGGGTAAGGCGTCCCAAACACAAGTACATACATAATCATGAGAGCTGACATAATAAAAGATATATCAACTGACTATACAAAAGGTACGTAAATGTACAACTAGCAGCTGTCCAGAATATACATCCACGCCGTACTAAGACGGAGGGAACAAAACCCAGAAATAAGGACTAACATATGTCCTTGGCTAATACACCACAAAATAAAAGTATAAGATAAAATGGGGAATAAAGGTAACCCACTCACTAATACATATCGGTCATCTAAGTGCGAACCATCCGGAGGAGAAAACGGTAGATCCTTGTGATCAACTATGGAACCTGGTCATGCAATACCAGTAGGGTCAGACCCCAAATAGTAAGTATCACAAGGAAGGCTCGAGGTGAACGACAAAGCCCAACAACAACACAACAACATAATGACAAAAATAAATAAATATGGGTCAAGACTAGTGCGGTACCAATGCACGTATCTCAAGAATATAAATGACTGAATGGAAATAATGAACCATATAGCAATAGAGAACAATAAGCGAATAAGCAACAAGGGACTTAGGAACTACTAGAAATCGGAGCCACAACCCTTAAACCAAACAAGGACCAGGGTTGCAGATCTTTTCCCTAGCAGAACTTAGCCTCTGGCCACTCATCGACATAAGAGCATATAAAGTAACGCACAATCAAAAGTGCACGGCCAATCATTACCTACGGCTTGCTATCATTAACTAGCTAGGGTTATCATAATCCTAATTACTAGTATGCAAGTTGACAATTTTCGCAACTACCTGACTGCAGATACCCGGATGTCCAGGGGTACGAGTAGTACATCTATTGCCCAACAAGACTGCTGGCAGATGAAACGTGTCTTGACTTGTAACATGAACAACCATATCATATACTTGTAAAAGAAAACATATAACTGACTGTGCCACAACCCGGCACGACATGTGACTCGATCATGTATCAATACACGCAAACTTGGTAGGTCATGGAGCCCTTGCCTAGCAGGGTTGAGCCACGCCTCATAGGGCCCTTGGAGCTCGGGGTTGGTAGTGCGAATTTCCTCCTACAATGATCTACTTGAATTTACTAGTCATTTACATTGTCATATTCATGTCAAATTTTCAAGTCGTGGACACTCAAGAATTTCCTAAAATGACGTGTGCTATGTACGAGTAAATCGTAAGTTATCACTTACGAACATTCTCGTACTAACATCACGTGATACACGAAACTATACTCACACTCGATTGTCCAGTGCCAAGATGCAATAGATTAACATTTAACAAGCTATATCCACAGTGAAAGAACATGTACTCATATCTCGGGTCTAGAAATCAATAAGAAAATTAAGTCATGAGTGCGCTACTACGAGCCACTATAGAGAAATAAGGGAGTGCGCCATGACAGGCCACTATCATGTAAGCAAGAAGGACATGTATCATGAGTGTGCCACGACGGGCCACTATTTAGTAAGCAAAGAAGACATGGCAACAACTATGGTAGCATATAAGAAAGAATCGAAAGGAAAGACATATCATGGCATGTGAGAATGAATAATTAAAAAGTGAGTACTTGTCATAGAATAATAATTGAACATGAGAGAGTCAAGTGTATATAGGGTGTACAATCATTCTCTAACTATACAAGGTCATCTAATCATGTTAAGAGTCCATTACAATCGAAAAAATATCAAAAACGGTCAAAAACGGACAAAAATAGCTCAATTCAGCCTAAAACGGCATAAAACGGCATACCGGCAGTATACCGACGGTATACCGTCCTAAAGACAAAAAGTTTCTGGTACAAAAATCGGCATACCGTCGGTATACACCGGCATACCGTTGGTATACTAATTTTTCAAACAACAACAAAATCCAGATTTTTGCCAAAACTAGTTTCGGCCATAAAAACTTTATTTTAAATCAAAATTTGGATTTTCAAAAGTCAAAATCGTATAAAATTGAATTTCCTACAACATGGAAGTATTAGTTTTCACAAATTAAAACATTTGATAGATTAATACCTCAAAACACTCAAAAATTACCTCTAGAAACTCAGATCTACATAATTCTACCGATCAAAACCAAAAGTGCTATATACTAAAGATGTTAACAATTTAGAGGAGCATATTATAGAACAATAAAACTTTAATTTCTATGAAAAACAAAATATAACATGGTCATGTCACTTTTGAGCAAGATGTACTTGCCTAGGGTTAAGTTCTAAGCCTAATCTTCTACTCCACCACCAAGAGGGGTTCCGAAACCACACTCTAGCCCTCAAGACCAAGCCTTCCTAAGCTTGAGGAAGAGGGAAGAGAGTGAAGAGGAAATGGAGAAGAAAAGAAAATAGAGGAGAGAGAAACTCAATAGATATATATAGAAGGGGTGAATTAATCGTGCTCGTTGGATCGTGATCCATGTCAAAATCTAGATCAATCCTAGCCATTGAAAGAAAACCAATTATCCAATGGATAATAGGATGCATCAACACTATTCACGAAAATATCTAAATACAATTCATCAAAATATCAGAAATACTATTCATGAAAATATCATAAATCGAAAATATCTAAAATATGGAAAATCTGTCCGGATGGTATGCCGTCGGTATACATCGGTACACCGTCGGTATGCCGGTCAAGGAGAAAATCTATAATTTGGGAAAAATTTTAAAGCATTCCGAAAATTAAGAAAATACGAAATATAATACAAAATATGTATCCGTATATAAATACCGATACTGTGAGACGAGTCTCACACTGCTCCCCCTCGATGACCCTGCTCCCACCGGCGACCCCCTCGGCGACCCAGCTCTCCCTCGTCGACCCCGCTCACCCTCATCTCCAGCTCCCCACCGGCGACCCCCTGCCCCCTCGACGACCCGCTCCTCCGGTCCCGCCTAGGTAAACCCTAACCTAAATGTTAGTCCTGATCATGACTGATACGATTCTTACATTATTTTGTATTAGTGATATTAAACATAATTTTTTTATTTCTGTCTCAAGCTACATGCAAGATAGATATTGTAGTTGTGTGGGTGTGTAGTGGTGTTGATTGATTCCTTTGAAATGTGTGTGAAACATGATCCGAACATAGGTTTATCTAATGATATTGCATCTCCTACCACTTCTCAATACGAATCACCCATTTTGCATACATTACATCGATAGTGTTCAAACGTAGTTCAAACATAATACACACGTGGCAGTCCTTAAAATGGTTCACTATGGAATTTTCTTCTGTCACTTTTCAGCCCAAATCTATACGCTTTGTTAAGTTTAAGTTCTTGCCGTTCCACCGGAAGTCGATAATGTCCATGATTTTTTTTCTTCTTTTTGAGACAAATGATGGTATTAAGTATTCCAACCAAATTTTATTTATAGACTATAGTCGATAAATGAGTTTATCACTACAAAATAATAACAATGGGCCATAAATAACAGATACAAAAAGTTCAACACCAAATCGGAATGACCCTTATAGCCAGCAGAGAGAGAGGCATAAAAGAATACAGTCCAATATTATATACCTCAAAGAATCAACTTCAGTTCGGGTTACACCTTATTCTCTACATGTGGTATCATACCCCAATGTTAAGAGGGGTACGTATAATCATATGAACTCTCTTCTCGATATGGAGTTAGGAGTGCATAAGACCTAATCTTAGACGTAATACATATTGACTTCAAAAGTAAAGTGGGTCGATATATTGGATCTCCTGGTGCCTGATTGCTCAGCCTTCTTGCACGAGCTAAGGTAGAAATTGTTGGGTTGTATCTCATATTCGATTGAGTGCTCAACATGGTGACAATGAAGTTGGCAGTTTAGTTCTACATTGGATAGAAAGTAGGGGCATGAGATATAGTTAACTGCAACACAGAGACAATCGAGTTGGTAGTTTAGTTCTACATCGGATAGAAAGTGGAAGCACGAGATATAGCTAACTAGGATTGGTCTAGGCCTTACCAAGAAAATTTTCTAGAAATTGACTGGAGGTTTAAATTAGAAAGCTTCTAAAAACATTATTCTTTATTTATTGGTGATCTAGAGACATTGTTAACCCCATAAGAGAGGCAAGTACTCATACTCGATCATCACATGCATGCATTCATATTGCACTTGACTTGTTTGTACTTACTTAGACTTGCTTGCATTCGTGTCATGTCGTGTCGGGGAGGGAAGAACACCAAAGGGCATGTAGTCACCTAAGTCTTAGCGTGTTGAGTATAGGCACGATATACCTTATACTATATTGGCATCCTATACGACACGTTTGTTTACTTGATTGCTAGTATGTAGGATACTGTAGGTTTATTATAAGCTGACTCATAGCATACCGTTGCCATACCTTACTCATGTTAGTGTAGGTATATGGTATGCCTTATTATAGGCATAAATGATAGCATACCATTGCCTATACTCTTGACTTGAGCCTACATGTCGTAGGTAATGTGTGTGTGTGTGTGAAGAGTGTACATGAGATAGGTAATATCATAGGACTCCTAGTAACTATAAGAGTGTATAGAGTATCCTAGAAGTGTAGGTATAATCGAATACTTATGTGTCTATGCATCCATTTGGACAATATAATCGAATAAGTGTATCTATCTTTGCAGAATTATCTTCAAATGGATATGAATTACTACATACGAAATCATTCGTAGATGTCCAATCGTCATCCTGATGACATGTGTGGTGTGCGTGATGAATTTATAGAGGGTGTACAGCAGTTCCTGTAGTTTGCCAAGGCATTTCCTCAGTACATGGACGGTACCAAAATTAAGTGTCCGTGTGTAAGATGTTGCAACTTAAAATATCATCCAGAAGTGGAAGTCACGTATCATTTATACTCGAAGGGTTTCATGTCGAATTACTATCAGTAGAGCGCGCACGGAGAACTTGTGTC
>JANAVB010025006.1:0-50950 GCA_029216955.1 Iris pallida
TACAAAGAGCACAACAACAAAGTACGCATAGAATTGAATAACACACTTGCATAGGTCCAAAGTTTTTATTTATTTATTGATAATAATCACCATTTACAGAGTCTTGAATACAAGTAGGGGTTTGCCATGCGGGCTTACAACATGGACGCAAAATAAGATAATTGTTCCATACATTACATCCCTTTACTAGAAACAAAACTTGTATACAAACACCTGGACTTGAGGATATCCTTTATACAACAGGAGCGGGGTCTTCCAAAAAGGTGGATGAAACAAGCCTTCAAACTCATGAGCGAGGCTTCAAAATGAGGGCAAGCTTCAAAATGTCCTAGCGTCGTCTTCAGCAACTCCACACGCCTCTTTGGTTCGCGGCACCTGTGGAAACCTGGGTCAGTACATTGCCGTGTACTGGTGAATAGCTAATAAAATCCCACATCTCAATTGTTATAGAACTTATGTGATACATGTAACATTTAAGTGATCTTCTAGCCATCCTAGTTCATTTTACAAAACATACGATAGGTCATAACAAAGAAAATACATTGATTCTTACCTACGACAGAGTTTCCTTCCATGCAATAGAACTTACCATATTCTCCATGTGAACCGGATATTATTAGCTAACCACTTTATGTGTATATGAGGGTCACTGGTGACACACCATCCCGGACCATAGTTTGGCTAGACGATGATCCTTTCAGCGTGGGTAGCGAGCCCTACTGAAAGTTCCTGATTCACTCGTGCTAATGAGTCAGCGCAACTATCCTTGTTCCTCCTAGGCCGAATCGGTATTGTGGCCTCGACAACCGTTCGAGAAACTAAATCCTTGTGTACACATTGTCCATGGCCATACAAGACTAAGATACTTAGTCACTCAAAAATAGTCTACGAGATTATAGAAAACTTGACTCGGTGCATTCTACTTATTATTTGAGCAATCGGTAGACATATTCCATATTCAATCGCAATATTCATTGATTTAATTCTCTACATAGCACACTTCTATAGCACACATATTATAAGTAAGCATGCAACACTATCATTATTTACAGTTCTACGAAAATAAGCATGTAATATTGTGTCTTCACTACTTATCTAGAATTTCATATATCGGTATCATTGATTGATTAGAGATTAAGAGGGTAAAGGGGAAAAGTGTCAAGCCTCTCACCGTTGGAGAATTGCCGAAAGAAAGAGGTCTTCGACACTATGTTGCGCCTACGCGATCACCTGCAATCGCTCCAACAGAGGATCAATACTTTCTCTTTCTCCCATAATTCGATATGAATGCGAAGTTCGAAGAATGCAAGCAATGAAACCCATCGAAAACATTCACGAAAACGTATTCCTAAACCAACACGAAAGCAACAAAGCGACAACGAAAACCAAGCAGCGGAAAGGTCCCTCGCGACTTTGCTGCAGAGTCCTTCCTCGAGGCACAATCCGCTAAATATGGAACTTGATTTCGAAGAAACCAATCCATAACGAGAAAATGATCTTGATTCAATCTGTCATGGTCTATCGATACCGACAATGTTTCTTAACCGTGCTCCCCGCGAATGAGGAACATGACGCTACACTTTATGCGCTCTAAAATTATACCTGTTCAAGAATCCAGCTTTGCAGGGGAATATATGAATAATATAAATATATAACCCTCAAACTCCTAGTGTTTGGTGTTATATATTTATATTATTCATATATAACCGTGATCCGGTTGCTAATTCTCAAACCATGTATCGAGTTTACTATTACAACATCAACAAATCCTTCATGAATATTAAGTGTAACTAGTATAGTGAACTAGTTTGATCTGTTGGTTTACTCGGAGCAATATATTTTCTTTATATTCCCCAAGTTTCTTGGAGACTGGCTCTCTCTAGACATTCTTGATAGCTGGACAACAGATCAAAGAAAAGAAACTGAAAACATCATGATAGTTTATGTATGGCTGTTTACCTGGTGTCAATCCTCTATGTTGGTGCCACATTTCTACCGAAGGTAGCTATGAGCACGAGAGTGAGATGCCATAAAACCTAGATAGCCAGTTGGCAAGTAAGTGGACCTAAGCCTTGTTTTACTTCAAAGGATTATTATAAATGTAAAGTAATCTTCATAGTAGGTCTCTCTGCATCTTTAGCTATTCTTTGGCATGAAACTGATTCCGGCATAATTCTTACGCTATGAAAACATGTTGTTGAATCTTTAGTTTCTCTTTATATTATTAATCTGGTGATTGCATTTACGTGAATCGGTGTGTAATTTGTTTTGCTAGCTTGTTGCTTAGGTATAAACTTATTTCAGTTACATTTATATATCTGTTTGTTATTTCCTCTCATCCTTGCCACCTGTTTTCATGTGTACTAGAATTATCCTTTGGTTTTTGTATTTTGATCTCCATCTGTTTAATTTTTCGGATACTTCTATTATGTTCTTTAAAAAAATGATCAGAGGCTTCTTGATGCAGTCTGCTGACTTTTTCCGGGCTGACAATCCTGAAGGCATGGAGGCACGTAATGAGGTGAGGACTAGATTGTATCTATGTTGTGTGGCTACTCATTATTAAACTAGCTTGTTGCTCAAAAAAATTATAGTGGCTTGCACATGCGGCTTGGGTTTTCTTGGCTCACCTGTAGCCACTTACAGTAGCATTGGATGATCTCTTGATCAGTTTGTAATCATTCTTTAATGCCTTCGTGACTGGTGCTGTTGCAATGCCACTTGCATAAGCTTATTCATCTCTCTTTTTCACTCCGAAGAGTTATTTAATTGGAGTCCATAAGAAGTACTGCTGCATTATCTATATAGTTGAATTAGGTGAGGATGTTGTTTATACAACATTTCTGCCATAACTCGTTCTTTCTCGGATGTTCTTTTGTATTGCTTGTCTTAGGTGGCTGCCTTAGCAATGGAGGATATGATATCCTGGATGCAGGAAGGAGGACAGGTAAAATGCTACTTTTTCTTTCTATATCTGTCACACATAGATGGTTGACTTGGTTTGGTTCATTCATAGGTTGGTATATTTGATGCCACAAACAGCACCAGACAGAGAAGAAATATGCTAATGAAGATGGCCGAAGGAAAGTGCAAGGTAACATGACAAATTGACAACTTTCTCCATGCGATTGTTTACTCTATCTTATGGTTAGTAGTCCATTCTTTGCTTGCCAAGTTCCAAGATTGACCCTCTTTTGTAGAGTTAAGAAAGTTACCCCTCATGTTGGAGAGGTCATACTGAACGAGCTATTTTTAGTGTCTAACTTGTTGATTTTACGGAACAAATATTTTCTACCATGCATGATATTTTACAAATTTTTTGCATATTAACAACTATGTGAAATCTCCATTGCATTGTGATTTAGTTTACTTAGTGCATGATTGTCATTACGGAAAATGCTTGAGAAGTATATTTTATCCTAAAAGTTGCATTCGCATGAGAAATTATCTTTACACATAGATCTGCAAATGGAGGATACAGTGAGATGATAATGTTGGATTTCAACTTCAGTTTATTAGTGAAGCTTGAAGATGGGATTCATATGAATCATTTCATTTCCTGAAGAATGAAGTTAGCTTGAAATGGTGACTTCACATTTTCAGGAGTTATCTTGCTAGGAAACTCAAGCCAAGACATTCATTGTATCTTCGTGGATGAAAACCACAAATATTGGAACTGAACGTATTATCTTGCAGTTGCTAATAAATTTCTCGGAGTTGTAGAAGATTATAATTCTGGAGGCATTTATGTCATTAACTTATTGAGTACACTCTTCCCTGATGTTTATCATATACTCCGAAGTCTTATGTTCTTTAAGAAGCCTATCCGAAGGCTTACACTCTTTAAGAAGCTTATCTGAAGAGGAAATAAAAATAAGCAAGATATTCTTCCATTAGGAAAACCATGTAGTTAGTGTTGGCAGCATTTAATAATCATAATTGTTACAATAATATAAATATATAACTCTCAACCCTCACTACAACTCTACTACAACTCTAGAGCTTTGGTGCAGTTAACATGGTATCAAAGCTACCCAAATTCTAATCTCCTCTGACGCTAAGCGGATTTTATAAACAAAATACTGTTGTTATAATCCAGCTCTCTGCCAAAAATGGGATGTCGACCTGTGGGGGTATTTAGAATAATATAAATATATAACCTCAACCTTCAACCCTCACTACAAAGTTTAGAGTTTTCGTTGAGTGGCAGGGAGGACTTTGGCAATGCCTTTTTTGGGATAAACGAAGGACCCTTTTAGACCTAGTTTTGTGAACTGAGTTTAGAAACAGGGTTTTAAAGGCAAGAGTTTTGACCCACAAAATGGAAAAATAATTTTGGCAGAGCACTTGTTCTTTGTGGCAGCAAGGGCCATTGAGGCAGCAAGGGCCACTGACCTGTCTACCTGGCTGTCCGGTGGAGTAGACCCCTAGTCAGTGTAACAGGGACCTACAAATTATCTACATCACAATTAATGGTACAAAGCCGCTTATACATGTACACGACAATTATTCACCATTGGATTAGTTCCAAGTAAAAACAATGGATATGATTAAATCCCTCGAGTCCCTATGTATCGATTGTAACCCCCCTGCCAACACATCAGAATTAATGTGTCTGATATCTAGGAGATCCAAGGGTCGAGTCTCACATATTACATTGCTTTGTTGTTTTATTTTTTCATAACTTAACATTGAACTTGATTCGGATCCTAAAATCCAATTCTGAATTAGTTCGGGTTGGATTTCAGGTACAAACTTGGAACCCGAAAGTGTTTTAGGTCGGATTCGGATTGTACATAAAACCAACCCAAACCCGACCCGTTGACAACCCTAGGTTTACTAGTCACTTATTAGTCATGCCGAGCAGTGCACTTGTCCTTTTTGGTATCAAGGGCCACTGACTTGTCTGCCTGACTGTCCGGTGGAGCAGCCCCTAGTCAATGTAACAGAGACCTAAAAATTATCAACATCAGAATTAATGGGAGAAGCAGCTTATATACACAATTATTCACCATTGGATTAACTCTAGGAAAAAACAACGGATATGATTAAATCTCTCGGGTCCCTCTCTCTCGATTGTATCTCCCCCTCGCAATCTCCTGACTCCCTCATGAACCCCTCCCACTATCAGGGTAGAACCTATTATCCACGATCACACTACCCGATATCCTCCATTTCTCTATCTCCATCTAAAACACCATCCTTTGTGCGGGCATAACTCTTTCTCGGTGGCTACGGCTATCCGGTCCATCCATTGTAGTTTCTCATATCAACCCTCTGTACTGACATAACTCTTTCACGGCAACACAGGCAATTCGATCAAATTGATTATAATACTATCAAATAAGCTGAATGAGGAAGGTAAGGACCAATGGATTCCCTCTGTACTGACATAACTCTTTCACGACAACACCGGCATTTCGATCAAATTGATTATAATACTATCAGATAAGCTGAATGAGGAAGGTAAGGACAAATGAATTAAGCTGAATGAGGAAGGTAAGAACAAATGGATTCAGAATGCTAGATAAATGATAAATCTACTAGTTCATGTACTTGACTGCAATAGACTCTCAAACAGAATTAACTTTACATAAATAATAGTCATTTCACCTTTTAGCTTCAGCAACAATGAGTTTCATATTTTTTTCTCTCTACTCTTAGTCAGAATCTTCAATCTATTGACAAGGGTAAATGGTAATACCTGGTATTGTCGAAATTGGTGTAATTACAAGTTCTTCGGTCACCATAAATTTGGTTGGTCCGTTGACCAGGGCCGGCCCTGAGCTCATGGGGGTCCAGGGCGAACTTTCAAAACATGGCCCTCATACATAATGAAAAAATATTAAAAAACTTTAAAAAAAAATGTTACAACCGAGGATTGAACTTAGGACATTTAGTAAACAAATCTAAAGTACTAACCAGAACACCACAATAAGTTTTTGTCTTAGAGGGTCCATGATACATACTAGTTCCATTTGAGATACAAAATTATTAATATATTTATTTTTAAATTAAATATTTTGGGCCCCTCATTATCCGTGGGCCTTGGACGGTCGCCCTGGCCGCCCACAGGGCCGGCCCTGCCATTGACAAAACATTTGTCAGGTTAACTTCCTCCTAATAGGGGTGACAGATTATGTATACTCTTCATTTTTTTCCTTCCCAAGTGGACATTCAGTCTTATTAAAGCAAGTTTCACAAGGAATAATTAAGAGAAGAATTCTTGGCCACCATCTTATCTGCATTCAAAGCCCGATTGAAATGCCGAAATGTGCTGCAAGTTTGCGATCAATTTAGCTTGGTCTTGCGTTGTGGAAGTCACTCAAATTTCAACACTCATGTACAAGTTATTAACTCATTGAAGTGAGATAACTCATGTACAAGTTGTTAGACCTCCTGAAATTTCAAACTTAAGTTTGTTTCTTTATATGCCTATTGCCTTTTGTTTTGCTTCTGAGACTTGCCTGCCCCATAATAACACTTTGACAAGGGCACCGTGAACAACATGAATACTCGAGAATACTCATGACCTTTTCACATAAACTAAAATTCATCGGTCGTGTATCTTTTTTTTTTAAAAAAAATTCCGAAAGAAGTAGCTTTTGGAAATAAGGCAAATAAGTGCAAGGTCAAGGTTTAGATTAAACTCCTTAAACACCAAGGTTTGGGATTGTCATTCCTTCATTCTTTGGCATAATGTGTCAGATGAATGCAATTCCCAATAGTAAATTGTATTATATTACCTCTTCGTCTAGACTCTTTATAGTTTAAGGGAACTTGGATGGTGCTCCTTGGTTGCATGAGCTTAAATTGCATTACAAAAGATATGTTTACCTACCTGCCATCTGGCCACCTAGTTTTTATGGCATGATCCATCATGCTCATAGCTACCTTGGCTAGAAATTTTGCACCAACATAGAGGGTTGACGGGTCGACGTCAGGTCGACAACCGGTCATAAAATTTTGTCAAATCGTAGATGGAGCTTTCTTATGCTCCATAGTTGATCCCATTCTTATGAAGAATGATTAGATGATGATGACGATAATGATGTTTACACCAAAGCTGTACTGTTTTCAGGCTGAATTTGTAAAATGCATCAGATATTGGATGTCTAGTTGGCAAGAAAAAAAGTACAAAAAATCTTGTGGCTCTCCTTCCTGTAGACAAAGTTAAGTACGATCAATTGTTGATAAATAAGTAGGGAAAATGCTTCTGCTTTTACTTCTATTTTAAAAGCGGATCTGGTAGTCCTTCTGTTGTTTGATAAATAAGTATACTCTCTTCAAACAATATATGAATTACCATTTTTCCGAGCGCAACATTCTACGCACGCACCGGCACAAGCTTGCAGAAACACCAATCATTGCGTGCCATCCATGTCAGCGCCAATCAATCTGAACACCTGCACCACATTCTAATACCTCACACCGTGCTTATCCTCTCTTTTTGGCATTCCTTTTAACAATTACTTCAAAGAGGCCAAACATTTAATTTTATGTAGAAACTGAACAAAGCAAACCTGGAATTTATAATGAAGGGTGTATTTGGCCGTCATTAAAACCTTGAAGCTTCCTCAAAGGATAGGTAGGGAATATAAGAGGGGCACAAGCCAGAAGATTGAGAAGGAGGGACGCAAATCAGGAGATCTAGAGGAATCAAGCGGAAAGGACACATGAAAGGGAGGGACCCGAGAGAAGAGTCAGGACAAGATGGAACCAATTATTGTTTAGTAATTACATAAAATTGATTTAATCCTATCCATTGTTTTTACTTGGAACTAATCCAACTGTGAATAATCACCGTGTGTATTATCTCAATTAGTTGCCTTAATGGATCGCCACTCTCTTTCTCTCTCTCTCTCTCTATTGCCCCCAAGGGTTGGTGCAGTTGGTTAAGCCCACTCCCTCTTCTACAAGATGTCGACCGATCGAATCTTGCCAGCTGCATTTAATATTTTACTTACCTGGGAAGTGTGAAGTGGGGCCTTTCTCCCCCAGGTAGCCCGGTCAGCTGCGACCATAATGGCAACAACCATAATCTTTGCTGTTTGTGTGTGTGGGCATGCTTGTGCGGTTCCTTTTTCTTTAACTGGATTTTATGCAGGTGAAAAGTTCTTCCATTATGTTCTTTCTTGTACTTAATGTAACTATCCACTTTGCAGATCATATTTTTGGAAACTTTATGTAATGATGAACGCATAATTGAAAGAAATATACGATTAAAAATTCAACAAAGTCCTGACTACGCTGAAGAGTGAGTTTCCGGCCATACTTTTATACTTCTTGTCCTGGTTAATTTGTATCAATAAGTAGTAACGAGCAAAATAGTTGATGCTATGCTGCAGGTCAGATTTTGAAGCTGGACTGCAGGATTTTAAGTCACGCTTAGCCAATTATGAAAAGGTATGACACCATAATAATCTAATAGCTGTTTGGATAAATGGTTTCTGGTGCTTCTTAGTTTTACATCAAAGTGTATTCTTTCAAAGGTTTATGAGCCAGTGGAAGAGGGTTCTTATATCAAAATGATCGACATGGTCAGTGGTCATGGTGGACAAATACAAGTAAGTATATAACATTTATTTCCTAGTTTTCTTCTTTTTAAAATGATTGGAAAAACAGTTTGTCGTTATTCCAGACTGTGAACATTTGAAAGCTCAATGTTTTTTTTCGAGAATTCAAATTGTCTTTTCTTTTTTTCCTGTTCTTAACGTTCAAAATCCAAATTTGTTACAATTGAGGAAGATAAATTCTTTTTTATATTTATGTAAAATTTCCTCATTGATTTTGAGAGGGCTGAGTATATTGTGAATTATAATATTGTTCTAGCAAAATCTAACTACATATTTTCAAGTTCTGGAAATCATCCTGATATATATTTATCTAGCATTGCTGTGTAGATCATTGAATTAAGTACCAAAGCATGCTAACTCTAAGTGGTCGAGGAACGGCAAGGAATATTGAGGGAGAAGTGGTCATACACAAAAGACTGGATAACAACTACGATTGTCAGAATGATTATACCCAACGACAATGACCATAATGGCAATGAGGGAGATGGCCTGCTTGGTGATGGAACAATATGATTGATTTCACAAATCTTGTACTAAATACAATAGATGAGTAATGCGGGGAATACAAAAATCTAAGATACCATTTGGTTAGAGTAATTAGGGTGATCAATCAGGAAATTAAGGTCTAATTTCTACTAAGAACCATCTTGGCACACCCAACAACTATGTTGTACTGGGCGTTAGGCGAGGCGAGACCATGCCCGCCTCGCCTAGGCGCGCCTAGGCGCCCGCCCATAATTTCTTACCGTTTTTCCTGTGTGCAGCAGTAGCAGTAGCAGATCTCAGGTTTCAGCCTTTCAGGAGATGCAGCAGCATTAAGGAGAAGGAGAAGCAATGTGAATTGTAAAGCAATGTAAATTGTAAACATTAGTAGCAGACTTTTGCATTAAGGAGAAGCAATGTGAATTGACTTTGAGTAGCAGAATTAAGGAGAAGCAATGTGAATTGACTTTGAGTAGCAGAATTGTGAAGCCCACCGCCTAGGCGCCCGACTTCGACTTCCACTGGGCGGACCTAGGCGCCTGCCCAGGCGCGCCTAGGCGCCTACCGCTGAACCCTGCCTTGAAATCCCCAGGTCGAGGCGGTGTACTCAAATCGGGCGCGCCTAGGCGTCGCCCGTAACAACATAGCCCAACAATTATAATTCCTTGATTTGATCAGAGCTCCATAGTTCCTCATCATTTGTACTTTTTACTAATATCTATATACTTGGGCTAATTCCTTGCCAAATACTACTTTTGGCTAATTCACAAAATCATGGTTGACGGTGAGATTAATGAATTAACTTATAATTTCTTATTCCTAGATTGTTGATATGAAATCAGTGTGTGATTGAGGAATTCAGGAATTAGGAAAATTTTCTTAGTTTCTTATCCCATAAATTACTAATTATTTCCTCATTCAAGTGGTGCTTGAGGGTCCATAAAGTAGAGGAAAATAATATCAAGAGGGTTGTAGCTTGTGAAATTTACATGTATAAGAATTGACCCACTGAAGTCCTAACACTTCTTTTGTTTTCCTTTTACTTCTAGAAAGGGAATTAATCCCATTAAGCGGAGACAATCATTCGTCTTCCCAATTCTTATGCCGGTTTCTTGTTCGTTGATGGACTAATTGCTAAACTTGCCTCAGATATGGATAAAAAATTATCTTTTTTTGGTTAATTTTGAATGTTATCCTCGGATAGCCCATATGAGGGAGGAGTACATGTTGTGGAAAGACATATTTACCGGTAATAGTTTTTTCAACATTTGGAATCAATTATTTATTATGGAGAGATTAAGAAGGTTGTTGTTCATAGAATTAAAAGATGATGCTTGTAATGGAGTGCTTTGTGATTGCAATATACCATTAAAGTTGAAAGGAAAATTTATCTACAACGACTATAGACCAACGACGTTTTATGGATTCGAGTGTTGGGTAGTTAAAAACATTTTTGCGAAATAAGAATAACTGAAATGAGAATGCTAAGATGGATTACTGCCAATACTTTAAAACATAAAGAGTGCACCTGTGGAAAGTTGGAGTTGCCGGCAATTGGGGACAAGATGAGATAAAATTGTCTTAGCTGGTTTCTGAATGTAAAGTAATACATGCACGATTAGGTGTTATGTAGTTGAAGGAGTTGCTATGACTAAGGGTAGCCCGCAATTCAAGTTGTAAAGAAGGTATGTTTTTTGTTAGTTTTACACAAGATATGACCCATAGCAAAACTGATGGAAGAAATGGATTTATATCGCGGACCCCAAAAATTTAGGATAAGGGTTTTGATGTTGTTGTATAGACCATGTATCACCGAAGTCCATAAACCCTTGTTGTATCATGGAATGGCTCCAGGAACTTAAGCTTAACAAAAAATGCATGGCCTATAAGAACACAATAAAGGTTAGTTTGTTTCTTAGATCTCTAAGTCCCGGTGAAGTATTGATATCACATTTAGGTGTCGATTTAGTTTCACTTCTTTTTCGTAGAAACAGCTTTAGGCTTAATTGTGAGAAAAAGGTCCAGTTCAGATAATTGTTAGCTTTTGCATATTGACGTTCCAAACTGGAAAGTGTAGTTCATTGTTCTCGACTTTAGTTTCCTTAGATCTCCAATTAAAGAGTTGATTACACATCTGAGGACAATAATCCATTTTTCAACACTTTGTTAATTCAACATTCATGGAGACTACCTCAAGCACATTCATCAGTGGCAAGCCCTGTTCCATTAACATTGTCACGACCCGCACCCTGATTAGGGGCACGAGTACGTGGTTACGTCCAGCCTACGCCGCAGCATCGGCGGTAGAACGCTGTCTAGGTTGTCTACAAACTACACTAAACAGTATAAAGGTACCTGTACAGTATATACACTCCGAATGGAGGTGACATAGCAATACAGTCTCAATCACATAAACAAACTAGGATAGATAGCACGAAAGGAAATATGATAGATGAAGCAGGAAATAAGTTCGAGATCCACACAAGTCCAAAATTAAACATAACATCACAGAATATAATATGATACTACAGTCTGAAAAGTACTAGCTGGCTCGCAGGCCAGGCAACTCAACTAATCTACACTACTCTGGGAGAACAAAGTCTAGTGGCTCTACTAACAAGCCACGGTCCAAGTCTACTCCATCTAACCCGTCCCCATAATAGGTCGGACAATCTGTCTCTGAATCATCTGTAAAATTTGTCAACGGTATCCTGTCAGGAAAATAAGCAAGTACAAACACCAACAGCAGTTCCATGTGAATTGACAAATTCTATAAGAGACAGTATAATGAAATACAAGACAAAGATATGTGAAATACAGGGTAAAATCAGCAGGAAATGTATAATAGATGTGAGTACTGAATATGACGACAATATATATGTAGGATTGCTTAGGAACTATTCGGAAGCCGAGTTACAACCCTTAAACCAAACAAGGACCGGGGTTGTAACCCTTCTCTCGAACAGAACTTAGCCTCCTAGGATAAATAAATATAAAAATGTGACTTGAATCATTAGTGTGTTATGTGATCGGCTTAGGAAAATATACTCATGCTTTCCATCCGACCGACTATGAACCATAAATACAATAGAGCAGTAAGGCCGGTCACCATGGAAAGCTATGAACCATATAGGGTAAGGCTTTACCCGTCGTGAGGTGAGGGTATAGCTAGGAACCATATGTACCATAGAACCTTGTGGGAATTTGATCACACAACCACTAATAACTCCCCCATCCCCGAATAGTACAATGGATCTGGACATGACACGTTATGACACGGGATTCCATAAGAGGGTAGCAAGTCCCCTTTAGAATCGGTGTCTATACCAATACATGAAAATAAGACAATATGTACCAATATACCATGAAAACCTAGGAACAACATCCCATGCCATGATCCAACATATACTAGTCCGTGAACTATCGTGACTGGAAATCGAGTATAACACTACAACTGAATCGGATATAGCAGATATCAAGACAATAAAAACTATCAGTGAATGTACTCGCCTGTGGTCCTGAGCTGATAAGGTGAACAGACGCTCAGAGTAATCACAGACCTAAAGATGAGATACTACAAGTCAAAACATGGTTTAATAATGAAAGGAAGCTAATCTAATCATGATATGCAAGTCTAAGTCAAAACTAGGTCAAACTAAGTTACACCAAGCTAAACTAGGTCACACTAGGACAACCAAGGTCAAACACGGTCACAGGAAGTCAATCCAAGTCAAACTAGGTCAATTTGGGTCAAGGTTGACTTACAGTTGACTTTTTGGTCAAAAAGTCAACTCTGGTCAACTCTGGGTCAATCCTAGGTCAAACAAGTCAAATGTTGACTAACAGTTGATTTCCAGTCAACTGGTCAACTCTGGTTTGGTTTTGGTCAATTCTAAGTCAAGCGTTGACTTGAAGTTGACTTTTGGTCAAAAAGTCCACTCTTGGTCAACGGAGGTCAAGACTAGCCTAAACTACCCTCATATAGTCATTACCTACCAAGACAACTTATTTCTAATTCCATCTTAGAAGTCAAACTCAACATCTCATCAATATCCTATTTCCTACATTTACCCTTCTCATTCTCCTTCTCATTCTCCTCCTCATTCTCCTCCTTCTCATTCTCCTCCTTATTCTCCTCCTCATTCTCCTCCTTCTCATTCTCCTCCTTATTCTCCTCCTCATTCTCCTCCCTATTCTCCTCCTCATTCTCCTCCTTCTCATGCTACTGCTGCTCCTGCTAGTGCTATTGCTGCTCCTGTGGCTTATTCTCTTCATCTTTTTCTACTTCTTTCACTACTTCCTTCCCTCTCTCTCTCTCTATATATATATATAAATACATACACACACACACATGTCTATATGTAAATACATACACATATAAATATATATATAGACACACACACTCTCAAATACACTCACACACACACTATCTCACTCACACACTACCACCACCACTCTAATGACACCAATACCACCACCACTCTCTACACACACAAATACATATAAATATATATATACATATATATACATATACATATACATATATATAACTAATATGATACAATATGATACATTGAAAATACCTTCTCTAAACAATATAAAATCTGGAATTTAAATGTCTAATAATTAATCACACAATATATATATTAAAAACAAGAGTCCAATAGGAATTTTCTACTAGGACACAAACCTACACATAGGACACTCCTAAAAGTCTCCAAAAGGACACGAAACGGACACAAATGGAGACACAACCATGGGGGTTATTCCTATGGGTTCAAAATATTCCTATATGCATGTAGGGATGGATTAGAGGAGAGATTATACCTTCCGGGAGAGTTTCAAAGGAAAAAGCTTCCCGACTCGACACCGACACGTAGAGATTCCAAAAGGACACGAACGAGCTCCGAATCCTCCCAAACTTGGCTAGCTCCTTCCTTTCATGGAGTAGAAGAGAAAAGAAGAATATTTGGTAGAAGAAATGGTGGATTTGGAGATGAAATCAATATAGTTGCTCTCTAGAAATTTGGGGAAGAACAAGAGAGAGAAAGTTGTAGATAGAAATGAAATGGAGAGAGAGGTTGCTTTGGAGTGAAGCAAAGGAGAGGGGGTGCTCCATACATGGCCGGCCACATCTCAGAGGGTTGGGGGCATTTGACAATTTACCAAAATGTCCTCCAAGTCAAAGAAATGAGTGGTTTGAGTTGGGGTCAAAATGGTAACTTGAAAACTCCTAATTTCAAGTTCTAAATCTAAATTCTAATCCCTGATCCCACTAAAATCAAATGAGATTAGTCAAATATAAATATCTGGGTTTGGTCATGACAAGTTGGTCGGTTCTAGTTCGGTCCCGATCAGAGTCTAAGCTACCCCGGGTCCCCGATACAAGTCGGAATGAGCTGAAATTCGAACCCGACTCAAATAACCCCAAAACAATATCATAAATAATAAAATAAATTTCAAAAATATTCAAAAGTACAAAATGACAAAAATACCCCTTTTCCTAAAAACTGGGGGTGACAAACATTTGGCCATTAAAATAAATCTTTCTTTCCCAGACATTCATACACAACATTCACCACAGGCCTCCTAATATACAGATACATCTTGAGTTTTCTTACGTCTGTAGAACAATTGCTACTATTTCTGGATATGTTTTCTTTCTCAATCATTGTTCTTTGTTCAACTTGATGAGCCCAGTTTCGCCCTTCAAAATTCTTTTACAATTAAGCTAAGAAAGATATTCGAGATGATCAATTTGTCTATGATTCCTCAATATATTATGATGAGGTCAATTGTGATAATGACTAATATGCTTGTTTTATTTTTAGTAACTTTTATAAGAGACCTGCTTCTGATTCTCCCTTTTTGACTGCTATAAGTGCTTTGCTAATTTTCTTTCATTTGCAGTTGTTAGTTTGATATTCTTCCTTCTCTTTCCGTAATTATGATACATGGATAATTTGTTTCTAAAATTCAGGTCAACAACATCAGCGGATATCTTCCTGGTCGGATCGTCTTCTTTTTGGTACTTATCTGAAAGGCCATAATTTTTAGTTCTGTTTGTTTATTTGATATTTGCTAGAAAAATTACATCCATCAATATCATAAAGGAACCCTTGTTGTTACCGTGATTCTATATGCCGGTACAATAAGTTAAGTTTTTCTTGTCCTTTACGGACTTCATCATTGAATATTTTGAAAATACCATTGCATTTCCTTTATTGTATTGTTAAAATTCTTCTTGAACAACTGGGTAAAAAACAATAGTTTGGCTGAAATATCTTGTTTTAAGGAGGTAGATATTTACAAGTAACATTACTGCATTAGTTGTCTGTTTTCTGAAACATGAGAGGGCAAACTACTTAAACCTTGCAGTTTGCATCTTGAAGGATGACAAATTTAAGATGTAACGGAATGGAGTGGTAATGTCATATCACAAAAAAAGGAGTATTTAACATAATGATAATATTATATCCAAAATGAATGAATGTCCAATAAGAGATTATAGCGTCCAATATATACATTAGCTTTGTTTTAATTAAACCAAAATGAGTAACAATAGGAGAACTTAATTGAATTTATGGAGAACATTTTGATTTTGTTGGAAGGCATCAATATTGATAGAACCAAAGATTTTGCCCCTCATGGATCCTAGTAATACAACATCACTCTCGGCACAGCGGTGGATTTGTTTCTTGCATCCTTGAGGATGCAGCTTTGAGTAGTGGAAACAGCCTCTCTCTATATACAGGAGTAAGGCGGCATATATCTTGACCCCTCTGGGGTAAAACGTTTATGGGATGCGAAATTGCATTTAGTGAATATGGTGCTTCATTCACCAAGTCAAGCTTGATAGGCCTATGTCATTATGAATATGTAACCTTTATTTGAGTTACCAAACATTGTTACTCCATGGAGCCAACATTTAACCATTAATTACGCATTAGAATGGTTATGGTGTAGTATATCCCCCTCTTTGGCAGCCTATTATCACAGCCTTTATACAGATCCTTGGCCTTTCATTGTTATTTCTTGTGTACAATTAACATGATTCTAAATCATTGTGTACTCTATGAGTTGTTACAAAGCAGCCTACACAAGCCTTACAAACCTCTTTGGCACTGAGCTGTTCACCTGTCTTTTTAGTTATAACCTGCAAATTTTATTTTACTATAGAAAAGTTAATTCCTTGTATACAAAGTTACCAATATAGGTTTAATTGTAATATCATTCTATCTTGATATGTAGTAATCAAATGATCTTATTGCTTCAAATTGTATTGGTACTTGTGCTCTATCATGCAGGTGAATACTCATCTAACACCTCGTCCTATCCTACTTACTCGGCATGGTGAGAGTCGTGATAATGTTAGGGGAAGAATTGGGGGTGACACTGTTTTGAGGTTTATCTCGTCTCGAGCTACTTTACTTTATCTAGCATACTGGTATTAGAATTGTGTTCTGTAGATACCTTCATAGCTTAATACAATTGCTTTTAGCTTCTCTTAAAACTTTCCAATATGTAATTTGCATATTACAATTGCTATAAACTTCTTTCTCATTTATGCCAAAAATCTGAGAGCCTCTTGAATATCCTGCAATTTTCATTGAAGCACTGTTAATAACTGTGACAGCCGATTTGAATGAAAAGGATATTTCTTGAATAATTCAACCAGTGTTAAGGGTAAAGTAGAAGTTTTTATTGATTGAGCAGTTCGTAAAGTCGTCACTTGGCGAGACGTTAAGGCTTGCTGCTTTCATCTTGGATGCGGGTTCGAGTCTAGGAAACATCCTCTCTGTATATAAGTGGGGGTAAGGCTGCATATAGCCTCCTCAGATCCTGCATAAGTGGGAGCTTTGTGGCACTTGAATGCCCTTTTAGCAGTACATAAAGTAAAATGTTCAGTATAAATTTCACCATTGGAGATTTGTACATCGTGAGATAGTGACTATTATCACTAGAATGTCATCTTATGTGATTGGCGTGTTAATGTATTTAAGCATTTATATCATGGTTATTGAGTTACCCATCTATTTTTCATTTACTATGTGAAATTTGATATGCGTAGCTTCATATTATCATTATCACCCGAGGTTTTCTTTTGTACAAGTTAATACTGAAGTCAATATCTGATCCTCATCAGCAGTCATGCGAGCCTTCACCCATCAGAATTGGGTTTCTACAGAAAAGAGAGCTCCATAAAATAAGTTTGACAAAAATATTGCTGGCTGTCAACCTGACATTATCCTGTCTGTTCATGCCAAATTCCTTGACAAGGGACCATGACCAAGAGAGGGCTTTTAAACTAATGCAACCAAGGAGGTAAGTGGATTTAAGTTTTTGGTTATGCAGTTTAAACTCGCGCAACCAAAGGACTCGCGTAAACCAAAGAACATCCTCCAGCTTCTCTGGACTATAAAAGTACTCTAGATGAATAAGATACGATTTTGCTATACTCCAGAAATTCGGGATAAATGTTTTGTTGTTGTTGTTGCATAAGATTTTGATATAGGGAATTGCATTCATCTGCATGACAGGCCAATGAGTGGAAAGGAGTGCAAGGATATCTAATCCTACAACAATACCTTTCAATATAACTGATCTGAAGGATTTTCATAGAGATGAAGTCTTCTTCGAGGTGGAGAAGTCTTTATTCCTACAAACGTGTATGCGTGCACCATTGAATTAAAAAGCGCGCCTAGGCGCAAGGCGCAACGATGCGCAGGGACAACGCCTAGGAACAAGCCAGGCACACCACCTTAAAAAAGCGCACGCCTAGTGTAGAAAGGCGCAGGCTCCAGGCGCTCAACAAGGCGCGCCTAGGTGTAAAGTTACTTTAATATATATATATATATATATATATATATATATATATATATTCCAACCTTCTATATACATGTTATATAGTTTATGGGCTTTATTGGAAAGTATAGAAATTATTGTCATTAATATTATTGTGGGTTTTAGATTGTTTTCTAAATTAAAATGTACTTTTATATTTAAAGGCTTATATATATGTGGTTTGTATATTATATGTATATAGTTTGGGTTATTTATATCTAATGGGCTTTTAGATTGTTATAAAGAATTGAGTTGGTGCGGTCGGTGATTGCAGGCATTGCTATGTTCTGGCTTCAATCTATTCAGATACCCACTGCTACTATCCGGAAGGTGGAGGCCATTTGCGCCAACTTCATTTGGAGGGGAGGGATCCATGCGATTTCCTGGGACCAGTTGTGCCGGCCTCGGGAGGAAGGAGGAGTGGGGTTGAGGCCTCTCCAGGAGGTGAGGAAGGCAGCTTGTATGAAGATGGCTTGGAAATTCATCAAGGGGGGGTCGCTCTGGGCTGACTGGATGGCTAGCAGATACTTACGGAGGACCAACTTCTGGGCTTGCAGAATTGACAACAATTTCTCGGTCACATTTAAGGCTATCCTGAGATGTAGACCGGTGCTCCAGACTGCTATCCGAAGGCGCATGAAGGATGGGTCGACTACTGACCTTTGGCGAGATCCTTGGTTGGGTTCCAGATCACTCCTCGAAATCCTGGGAGAGCAGATGGACAGGGAAGCAGGAAGGGGGCTCACCTGCAGACGGATCCTTAGAGACGGAGTTTGGAGACCTGAGGACTACCCATATACTGCCCCGCTTGCTGCCGAGATACAGCATATTATCATTGATACTAGCCTGACGGAGGATACATGGAGTTGGGCCGGCCCGGGGACGGGGGGCGGGACAGGTCAATTCTGCTTCCGCAGCTGCTATGATTTGGTCCGGACCCATCATGCACAGGATGAGGAGGTGGCTTTCATTTGGGGCAAGGGGGTTGCACGAAAAATGCAACTTTGTGCTTATCGGCTTCTGCGGGGGAGATTGATGACGAGAGATAGACTCCTCCGGTTTGGGATGCAGATCCCGGATGCAAAATGTGTGCTATGTAATGTAGAGAATGAATCCATAGGGCACCTTTTCTTTGAGTGCCCGGTGACATGGCACATTTGGACTGAGCAGTGTGCTCAGCTTCGAGGAGGAGTTGGGGGGATCCGCGATATCCGGAGCATCCTCAGCTGGATTCGAGACCGTGGAGACCGTGAGCCGGGGTGGGCGCGAAGAGCCAGAGTTCGTCTTGCTGCGTCTGTTTGGCACATCTGGAAGGAGAGGAACAGACGTATCTTTGAGGGCTTATCTACCTCCCCGATTGGGATTCTACATAATATAGAATTCGATGTATCTGTAATGGCCCCATAAATACCTTGGGGCAAGGAGAGATGTGATGTTGTACTTTAATACCTTTTCCGCTATATGCGAGGAATAAATTCACCCTTATTCCAAAAAAAAAAATATATATATAAAGAATAATTTTGTGTCTATAATTAGTGATATTTTCAAGGAATTTGGACTTCTATGTAACTAACTTTTTAAATATATATATATATATATATATATATATATATATATATAAATATATATAAAGAATAATTTTGTGCCTATAATTAGTGATATTTTCAAGGAATTTGGACTTCTATGTAGCTAACTTTTTAAATGTAGATATTTTTTACATATAAAGAAAACAGTGCGTCTAGCTTTCAAAAGGCGCGCCTTGAGCCTTGCGCCTAGCGCCTCAGGCTCCAGGAACCTTTGCGCCTTGGTGCGCCTTTCGCCTTTTAAAACTATGGCGTACACACAAAAGAACAACTACTTAGGATTGGGCATACTACTATGTTGTAAAATTGGAATTATGAAGATATGAATGCTTTAAGAAAATGAAAACATGTAGGATATGAAGATATTGCTATTGAGGTTTAGAAATGTTTAAGAGAGGTTATTAATGTGACCAACTAATTTATTCACCAAACTTTAAGGACTAGAGAGGTGCTCTATGAGTGAAGAGATAATATATAGTATAGACCTATACATGAAACAAGGGAGATATACACAGTTGTATAACTATCGAGATATAAGGCTTATGAGCCATACCTTAAAATTCTGGGAGAGAGTAATTTAAGCAATATTAAAAAAGAAAGTTGAATTTTAATTTTTTTAATGAATAATTTTGGTGTTGAACTTCTATGCCCCGGGAGATGTACCGTGAAACCCATTTTATTTACTAAAATATCTGAAATTTAGATAAACAAAAAAGGATCTACATATGGTTTTGTTGACGTAGAAACAAACTTATGATAGATGTTAATTACCTTTTGCATAATTGGAGTAGATACCACAGTTTTCGTCATCATAGATCGAGTTTCTAATAGCACCTTGCAGAAGCCTATCGAGTTGGTATTTATTTTGAGTGCCTCATTTATTTACCAACTCAATGATACTAAGTAGAGTGTTTTAATGATAATAGTAATTGCAGTGTATATTTGTTTACCGCTAAATTTCTTGCTGAAGTCCTAGAATTTTATTCTAAGAGACTTGTCTTGAGTTTCTAATATCACCTTGCAGAAGCCCATTGAACTTGGCTTCCAGTAAGATTAGTTTGAGTTCTTCCTAGGTTACTTGTGTGAACCAACATGGGATAAGCATCTGGATTCATGACCAACATAATAGAACATTTGCTCATATCATCGAAGAATCTGCTGTAGATGCAAATACTTAATGAATGTGGAAGAGTTGAGAGAGATGCCACAATACAGGTGAAGTTGAAGGTCTAGCCTAATTATAAAACATTCCTGAGCTTCATCTGCTAAATAATAATTTTCCAAATGGAGGAAATAAATTTTATTTTACAATAGTCTGTTAAAAGAAAATATTGATGGTACTTCATTTCCAGAGTAGTTTGCCTTGAGGTTTCTCAAGATTGGGATTGGATATTATTATAAGCTGTATTTCGACTCAGCGTTGATATTTTATGAGTTGAGGGTAGTGTTTGTCTACTTACAGTGTAGTTGGTTGTTTTATTCTTTTGGTGCAAAGCTATGTACCATTTAGTACTTTTTTGCTATTTCTTTGGTCAGGATTTATATATTGTGTGCATCCTTGTTAATTTGAATGTCAGCCGATAATAAACATTCTTCAACAACTAATGAAGAACTGCCTCTGATCTAAACAAACGTTAAGATAGACATACAAATAATATCGTGTTGGTTTGTTTTTGACAGTGGATCCGGGGAAATTTATGCAAAAAAGCTTGCCAACTTTGTTGAGAAGCGACTAAAATCGGAGAGGACTGCTTCTGTAAGAATCTCAGCATATTTTATTAATTGCTGCATTATTTGAGTTGGATTTAAATTTGGTCAAGCATTACTTGATATCTCAAGCATATGGAATGCTGGTTTTCTAAATATTATGTCATATTTCATGAACATTTTCTATCTTCTTGGCCCTTGTCATTTTTTCACACACACTACAGATAATATGCGCACAAATTATTCAAATTACCTAATCAGAACATTTTTTAAAGCATAAGAAGTTTCTGCATTATACTCATTGTTAATACTGTAAGAAGCTCAAGTAATAAAATGAAAATAAGATCCTCTTAAGTAAGGCCATTGCATTCACTTAAATTTTGTTTTAAGTGTGGGTCACACACCAAAGCTCCAAATTGTGCTGAGGCTTGAGGGTTAATATATTTATTATTCCAACACGCCCCCACAGGTTGAATCCACATTTTATGGACTGAGAGCTGGATTCACGCAGCAGCATAATGTTTTTAGAAAATCCGTTTAAAATGCACACTAGAGGAGATTGGAATCTAGGTTTCTCTGATACCATTTTAAAGTCCCTGTCCTTACACCAAGATTCCAAACTTTTGGTGATAGTTAAGGTTAAATATTGATATTATTCCAACGATATGATGGATTAAGGGGAAGCTTCGGACTTTTCCTCAAAGGAAAAAAATGACTTAAATAGGAAAAGTCATAGAATATTATTAGGTTAGCCAACCCGAGTTTAAATAAAGATATATATACACATGGAATGTCACTATTGCAGTGAATTATGTAATTGACATTTCCTTTTTTCATGTTAATTTCTCTTAGTCAAGTGATTATTTGAAATTTAATCCTTTAGCAAGAGTTAATAAGTTTTCCTTCATTTAAGACCATTATTATCTAATGCAAGCAGGGAGAAATGTCTACGAGAAAAAGAGAATAAAATCTGAAGAGGTGTTTCCTCAAGATTCCTAGTGTACGTGGGTTTAATAAATTTCACAAGAAAGATGGCTTTCAGATTTTTTTTTTTGAATACGTACTTAGATGATGTCGAAATGCGGACAATGTCTTCCACTCTATGATATGCAAAAAAAATGAATATCTATACCATGCACGGCGATATCCTTGATCTGAAGCATGTATAGATTTAATTCCACGCGATTTGGAAGTTTTTAACGCGTTCATGAAGTGAGTTACACTTTAACAATTTTTTGACAATAGAACAAATTAGACAATTAGATCGATAGGTTTTAGATTTCCAAATTAATGAAATTTAACACACACATGCTTTAGAAAGCACGGTATGGATTGTCATTTTTTTGACGAATAGTTACTAGGGAGCCTCTGCATTGTAATGCTGCTGTGATGTACAAGTACCTAGTTTTCTTTTTATTGTCTTCTAGAGTTATTTTTGGTCAAGTATTTTTCTTGCCGACGTTTTACTTCTTTAAGTAAGTGGTTAGGGAATAAGTAGATGTAGTTCTTCGCTGGATCAGTGACGCCTTGCAACAAGGCACCAACTACCAGGTGCAATACACCAATAGTAACACTTACTAGCAACAAAGCAATAAGGCTACAAGCAGCAAAGGCAGCCCCCCCACCCCCAGTCGTTCGGTTGGGGCTCGTCTGTCGCTTTCTACTTGCCAGAAGGATACCTTGACCCTCATTTTTGGATATGGGTTAGGTACCTTTTTAGCGTCGCTCCTTCAATAAGGGAACCACCCCCTCACCCCAATTGCCAGGTAGAATCATTTTCTTAAATTGTGGACAAGTCTGCAACTGAACACTTAGCTATGTACATGGTAGTCAAAGGCGCACTCGAAGCGCAAAGAGTCCATATCGCTTGAGGCACAAGGCGCACTTAAGGCACGCGTTCGAGCGAAGCGATGCACAAAAATAAAAAAATAGTAATATATATATATATATATATATATATATATATATATATATCAGGCATCCTTTATGGGTACTTCCAGAGCAACTGTGGGCTTAGACAAGGTGACCCTTTGTCCCCTTATCTGTTCACGCTTGTCATGGAATACTTCACATGTTTCATGGCCCTGGCAGTGCACCGTGGGAGGCTGGTCCCATTGTTCAGGAGGGTGGATCCCCCAGTTACCCACCTTATCTATGCAGATAATCTCTAGGTGTTCATCCAGCCATCGACGGAGGGTATGCAGACGATTGCGGAGATTATGGGAGAGTTGAATTCCCTCTCGTGCCTTCAGATGAACAGAAAAAAGAGCAGGGTGTACTTCAGCTCCCTATGTCCCCAGAAGGAGGAGCGGGCCGATGTGCTGGGAATTGAGAGGAGTGATCTTCCGGTGAGATATTTAGGAGTGCCTCTCACAGTCAACTATGCGCGGGATCAGGACTGCCATAGTCTGGTGGAGTACGTCCAGAGGAGAGTGGAAGGTTGGCAAGCCGCCGGATTGTCCTTTGGAGGACGCATCGAGCTGGTCAGATCGGTGATTTCGGCTGTGCTTCATTTTTGGCTGCAATCAATCCTCCTCCCTGTTGCCACTGTTAGGAAAGTGGAGCGGATTTTTGCAGACTTTATTTGGAGGGGGTATGCATGCGATCTCCTGGAAGCAGCTCTGTAGATCCAGAAAGAAGGGAGGAGTGGGGCTTAGGCCATTGCTAGAGATCAGGGAGGCCTCTGCGCTAAAGTTGGCTTGGAGATTCATCAATGGGGGATCCCTCTGGGCTGACTGGATGCACAGCAGATATGTGAAGCAGGACAACTTTTGGACCTGTGCTACTGACAACAATCACCTTTAAAAATGTCTTGAGACACAGGGGGTTCTCAAATCTGTAATCCGGAAGGTCATGAAGGATAGGTCTGGAACGGACCTCTGGCGGGATCCTTGGATAGATCGGCTTTCGCTATTGGACATCAGGGAAGCCCCGACTCATCAAGAGGACAGGCGTGGGCTGACGTGTAGTCGTATCATACGCGACGGAGAGTGGAGGCCGGAGTCTTATCGGTTTACTGAGGAGCTGGACGGGATCATTAGTACTATTGTCATTGATCCGGACTTGCCTGCTGATCGGTGGATTTGGGAGTCGACATGAGCAACTCTGGGAACTGGAGAGTTCCAATTTCGGAGCTGCTACAACCTCATCCGGCGTACCTTTCCTCAGAGTTCTGAAGTTCGTATGGTGCAAGGGTATAGCCAGGAAGATGCAGCTCTGTGTCTACAAGCTTCTACTGGGCCGTCTCTTGACTAGGGATCGTCTGAGTTCGTTTGGAGTGCCGGTCCCAGATCCCAAATGTGTGCTCTGTAGTGTGGAGAATGAATCTATAGGGCACATTTTCTTCGAGTGTGTCATGGCATGGCAGATATGGTCTGAGCAGAGTAGAGCGTTGGGAGGATGTGACTCCGGGAAGGAAATTGGGGACATCATCACTGTGCTCCGGGATAGCAGAGGTAGAGGGCATGATTGGTTCCGGACCGCCAGAGTTCGACTGGCGGCCTCAGTTTGGCATATATAACGGAAACGAAACCGTCGGATATTTGAGGGACTGGTCACCCCTCCGGTAGGCATTCTCCATAACATAGAGTTTGATGTTAATGCTATGGGAAACTAAAGAGTGGGAGTCCCACTTTGATTGTATGTTGTAAGATTACTGCATTGTTTTTGGAATAAAATTTACTCTTTTTCCAATATATATATATATATATATATATATATATATATATATATATAATTAGTAAAATAAAACCAAAGAACATATTAAAACCAATAAAAATATGTTAAAGCATAACTTGCAATAATAGTCAACAGAACTAACAAAAATATATGTTCTCTAATTAAAGTAACAAAATGAAGGGAACACAAATTTTAGTACCATCTCTGATCTCCCAACCATGCTTTTAGTAAATTTTAGTTTTTTCATTTCAATTGTAGCCAACTTTGACAATCATGGAAATAGTTACCTCCCTGTCTCAAAAGTTTTTTTATTAGAAAAAAAAAACCATAAGGCGCGTCTTTTCTTGTTGGTGCCTTGCTACAAGGTGCGCCTCGAGAAAGGTGCCTCACCTAATGAGGTGCGAGGGGCAGTTGGTGCACCTTGTTGTGAGGCTCGCCTCGGGCACACCTTTGACTACTATGGCTATATAGACATCAGGTCCTATCCGAACTGTATTCAAGAATATCCTTAGGCCTCGTTTGGTTCACGGAAAGGAAATAAATTTCCTTGTATTTTCCATGGGAATGGAAAAGTAGGATTCCTTTCACATTTCCTTTCCGTTGTTTGGTAAAACAAGGAAACCACCTAGGAAAGATCATTTGATTTCCTTTACAGTGTTTGGTTGGTGCATGAAGGAAAGCAAAAATATAGCAATGTTCCAATAATATCCTTACCTTTTAAAATAAAATTAATATTATGAAAAAATAACATTAATGGTAAAATAATAAATAACATGGTTACTTTTGTCATAATTTTTGTAATAAATGTTGGAAAAGGAGGAGGGAAAATCAATCCCCCTTGTCAGGAAATTGATTCCCAAGTTTGTGGCTACCAAACAAAGGAAAGGAACAACTTTCCTTTTCTGGTTCCTTAAATCCGTGAACCAAACGAGGCCTTAGTGCTCTTACCCTGTAATTCCTTTATAGTATCCAACAGATGATTAATTGATGCTATTTGAAAGACCGAGCTATATGGGCCCATATTTCCATAGTGTAGCCACAATGAAAGAAAAGATGATTCAAGGACTCGTCCCCTGCTTTACCCAAAAATACTGAACACCCCCAGTAGCTCTATGCTGAGCAAGCCTAGATTTTGTTTGTAGCCTGCCTCTAAAAGCTCTGAATGTGCAATAGACATTTTCCCATAATAGCCAGAAAAGCAGAGGAAATAATGGCCAATCAAATGCAATATTAATCCCCCTTAACCAAGTTATATGCAGACTGGAAAGAGAACCCGCCATTGCCAGTGAGAGTCCAATTCCAATAACACTGGTGCATATTATGATCATAGGAGTCACAATTCCATCCTGCATAGGTGTAGTGATCCTAGTTGCAGTAGGATTCCAGGTTCCATTTTGAATAATTGCATCTACATTGAGATCCTCATCATATATAGTAAATGCCTGCCAACCATACCTATCAATGAGCCTTCCCTGTGTTAGCCAAGGATCAAGCCATAAGAAAGTAGTGTTCCCATTAATAGTGACTCTGGTAACAACTGCTCGCAGATGCTCTCTCATTCTAAGAATACCATTCCAGGTCAGAGATGCATTGTTATCCTCATGTACTATCCAAAAGCTCCTGTCTTTCAAGTACTTGTTTCTCATCCACTCACTCCACATCCCCACCTTGGTCAATGACTGCCATGCTCTTTTAATCTGACGCCCTGTCATCAAATCATTGAGATTCCTTAGTCCCAAGCCACCCTCCTCCTTTGGTTCTGCAATGTCCTCCCAGCTGACTTCATGTTTGGCCTTCCCCCGCCGAAAATTACGTGTATTTCACTAATGATAGTATTGGGAAGCTGAAACACTTGAAGCCATAGATAGCTATATTGCTAATAACATACTTAATGAGTTCAATCCTTCCATTCTCTTCCTGCAAGCTTCCACCAACTTAGTCCCACCATGTGCATCAATAGTTTTGTTGGAGAGTGGCACTCCCAGATATGTAAACAGGAAGGATACCTTCTTCCATGCCCAGTAGTTCCCTGATAATTTGTTTATTCTTGCAGTATTTTCTACAGAACACTTTGCTATCCATAGCATTCATAGTTAATCCTAACATCTCTTCCATCCCAGCAAAGCATTCTTTTATGGCTACTATTCACTCCACGTCAGCCTTTGCAAAAACTAGGACATTATCTGCATACAACAAGTGTGATATGTTAGATTTAACTTTTGTCTGCAATGGAGTCACCCTACCTGCTTTCACTTCTATATCCAACAAAGTAGACATATTCTTAGCAAATAAGCAAGGAGACAAGGGATCCCCTTGTCTTGGCCCCCTTTTACTTCTGATGATCTGGGTTGGCCTTCAACAATGATAGAAAACCTAGAAGATCAAATACACTCTGATAAGATTAACCCAATGTCAGTTGAGTCCCATGCAAGTTAAGTTGTGGCAATCCCTATTAACAGTGTCATAGGCCTTTCTTAAGTCAATTTTTATGCAGCATTTCCCTCCCTTCTTGTCAAAGTCTCTAATCTTTTCATGAGCCAATTGAATACAATCCCCAATCTTCCTCCCCGTTATGAAAGCAGACTGATTATCAGCTGTGAGCTCCATGAGGATGAGCTCTAGCCTCTTGTACATTATTCTAGTGAGTATCTTATAGATGAAGTTGCAACAGGAAATTCGTCTAAAATCTTGCACTCTAGTAGCTCCTTCCACCTTAGGAATGAGAGTGATAAAAGTATGGTTGACTTGTTTCCTTGAAGAAATTGGTAACAGCCTCCATGATGTCATCTTTCAACTGTGTCGAATGAAGTTTAAAGAACTTTGCAGTAAAACTATCTGGTGCAGGTGCTCTATTGATGTCTGCCTCATCTATTACCACCTTCAGTTATTCCTGACTAATATCCTGAAACAATAACTGGTTTGCAAATCTACTAACTAATCTTCTAGGAGTGATCAATGGGAAATAATGTTGTTGAATATATAACCACTCATAATAAGCCAATGTTTCCTTTCATCTATAATTCATGATCTTCCTGTCCTTAATGGAGTTCTAGAAGAATTTAAAAATTAATTCCCATCACTAAGCCAGTGGCACTTGTCTCTCTGAGCTGAGTCAACCTCTTCTTGAAACAACACTAGAGTAGTTGCGTATAGCCACATCCTGCTCAATCAGATCTTGTTTAGAGGATCCAGCTGTAACAACAGTTGAATAGTTGACCATAGTGAGTTAACACACACACACACACACACACACACACACACACACATTTCAACTAGATGGGACCAAAAGCAAAACTTATTGTTTACTTAAACTATGTTGTGCTAAAACTGAAAAAAAAAAACTTAAATGAGCTATGACCTTCATCATCCAAGAAGCTGAGATACCGAATATAAATTATGACTGCTAAAAATACATAATAAATGCTGGTGACAAGTTTGCTTAACAATTATAGCTAACTGAAGGGAGAAGGTTATTCTATGAGCTATTTATAGGTAAATATTACAAGGGATTCTCTATCATACTCTTTGAAATATTCTAACCTACTGTATGCATTTTTAAAACTCCTCATAACTGGTTCCTTGCTCTTACATGGTTCAGATATGGACAAGTACTCTTCAGAGAACAATAATAACTGCAAGTCCAATTTTTGGATTCCCAAAGGTTGGTTCAATTGGTTCCCGGTTATGTTTGTTTCAGGAAATACTGAGATATCTTTTCCCCGCTTTCATGGTGCTACTTATACTTGTAGATACAATGGCGTGCTCTCGATGAGATTAATGCTGGTGTATGTGATGGAATGACGTACGAAGAGATAAAGAGGAACATGCCTGAAGAATACGAGTATGCATACAAGTTTTAATATCTTGAAAGCTATATGATTTCTATTGAATCTTGTTCTAATACTTACAAAAGCATGCCTTCATGTGTCTACTAGCATAGTTAAGTTGGCTAAAATTGGAACTGAACTAATCTTCCTTTTCTTTATGCACTATTGTATCTGGAATTATTTACCGGCAATGTTCATCAATGAATTTGTTTATATCTTTGAGTGATTTCCCTATCCTCAGGGAAGGCATTATTATTGACAACTAACTCTACAATTCAAAATAGCTCTTAATTGTTTGTGAATTACCCTGAATCTCAAGAATATATGCTTACTTCCCAAGGATTCCACCATAGATGCATTGATATTCTGTTGTTGTAACACAATCTTCCAGCTTGTCAACATGAATTATGCCTTCATGAAAATATTTTGTTGTTAAAATGATGGATTATGCTTTGATTTGAGCACGGTTTCAAATGTTGGCCCACATGTAGGATTTGACAACATTGATATGGCCTAATTATATATATGTTGTTATGGTAAATGTTGACGACATGCCAGGTGAAACCGGTATCCTATAATGCCTAGATATTGGTCAATATGGTAAATATCGGGTTGCTTCGAGTTTGGATTAAATTGAGAAAACAATAGCCCATTATCCATTGACCATGTTCTTATATCAACAATCTAAGGCTATAACCTATATGTAGGTTTGACCTAGCGTACGCTCTCCTCTTATCTCCCTCTATTCCTTCTCTTGTATCTCCACTCGATGTTCGGCAACAAAGGTGGCCACGCCATGCTATATGTAGGTTTGACCTAGCGTACTCTCGCCTCTTATCTCCCCCTATTCCTTCTTTCGTTTCTCACTCGATGTCCGGCAACAAAGGTGGCTACCCATGCTGATGCAGCAAACCAGCCCGTGCCATGGTTTTGTGTGTGTGGGTGGGGTGTGTGTGTGTGTGTGTGTGTGTGTGTGTGTGAGAGAGAGAGAGAGAGAGAGAGAGAGAGAGAGAGAGAGACCAACAACTTCGCTTGCCACAAGATTTGGGATGAGAATGAGAGGAGAACGAGGCAGGTTTTAGATCCTTTTCAACTTCTTTTTTTATCTTTTGCTGGAGGTTTATTTACTGAGGCTAGGAGTGCTTTAAATTGTCTTAACAGCTCTGGATAATTGGTGCCAGAATGACTTTTTTCCCCTTAATAAACTTGTATATGCTAGGTGGTTCTCCTTGTTTTTATTATGCTCACTGCTATGTATTAAATTCTACCAAATATAAAAGTATTTATATCTACCTATTTTAACGTCTTCAAGGAGAAGACATGATGCACTTAAGAAGCTTTCTTATTTATATTACCTAGATAAATGGTATTACATTATGCGTAGTGTAACTTGCCCTTATAACCAACATGCTACCCTGCTTGGCCTCTTTTGCAGATCTCGCAAGAAAGACAAGCTTAGTTATAGGTATCCTCGTGGAGAATCATATCTTGATGTCATTCAAAGGTTAGAATTTCGATTGTTCTGTTACATGCATCTATGGCTTGGTTTTTTTTTCTTTTCTCCTAAGCATAATTGAATGAAAGTTTCATCGTTCCTCATACAGATTAGAACCTGTGATTATCGAGCTAGAGCGACAGCGTGCACCAGTTGTAGTCATATCCCATCAGGTCTTTATGTGAATTCTCTTTTCTTGATAGTGCATATTATTGTTTTCTAAGTATAGCAGTTACTCACTGACTACAAGCTTAATGCATCATAGGCTGTGCTGAGAGCACTGTATGCATATTTTGCGGATAGGCCTCTGAAAGAAGTTCCCCATATTGAGGTAAGTCGTTAAATATTTCAATACCTGTTGGCTATCTTCAGTTATAGAGAAGGAATAGAAAGAATGAACAGTGGATCACAACATTGTTTCTCTTGTTTAATTGCCAGAAGAAAGTGAGATGGATAACAGGGGGAAAAATAAATGAACTTACTTTTTACATAGATGTATATCTTCTTCTTTTTCAATTCTCAAGCCTGTCGACATTTCTCTAGGTATAAATAATTTATGGGGACGTCTAACATTGTGTGCCATTTTATTGACTTGTTTCCTCATCTATCAACATTATTGGTAATTGAACAATTGACCACACTGAACCTTCAAGAAACCCTTTCTCGACAGACTAGAGAACTAGCTGATTTTATATGCTTGTGTAGGTACCACTACATACTATAATTGAGATTCAGATGGGCGTGACCGGCGTCCAAGAGAAACGATACAAGCTCATGGATTGAGTGCCCATTAGATATTTGTGTAAATCAAGACAAACCAGAAAGCTAGCAACAACAATTTGCTTCCTTTCCACAGGTGTCTAACAATGAGACAGTGTAAATTGCTGCAATACCATTGTACTTACTAATTCAATGCTCTTGACCTCATCATTATTCTGTGAGGTGTATCTATAGTCATTATTCTGTACAAACGTCATTTGTTGGTGGTGTCTGGAATAATCTGGTACAATTTCAGTTTTCTGCTGATGATTTTATGCTCTATGTAGATCTTGGAGGAATAGTACTTGTACAATTTCTATCATAGAACATATGTTTAATTTTTGAGAAGTCTTGATATATCCTCTCTAAAACATATGTATGGTCTTAATATAACCACATTTAGTTTGTTTTCAAGGTGAACTATGTACAAGTTATGATGGTTCATCTGAATTATTTGGAGGTTGCTAGTAGATTACTATGTTTCTTCTTCCTTCATTACTCCCATGGAGTAAAGTAGATGCATACATAATTTCTGCATGTAAAAGTTCATCAGTGCCACAACTTTGATGGCTTTGTGCCTATTTTGATAGTTCAGATTAAATTTACCATAAATAGCATTATTGTAGTTAGCACCTTGTTGTTTCCTGTTCCTCTTCTATCTTTTTCTAATTTTGGCATGAATTTATATTTTACATACTTTACTTTTGGTGGAAGTCAAAAACAAACTAGTGATTGCGGATGGATCTTATGTTTAAATAATTAACATGAAAATGCTTATGTTAAAAAAAACTAAACAGCTTTAGGAGCTGTCGAAATTGAATTAACTTAAGGTCTTGTATCCAAAATCATAATATTTTCTACTGGTAAAAAGTTGGCAGAAAGAGAGGGACACTCTAATTAGTATAACTTCTTTTTCCAAACTTAGTTTTTAAGACCATAGTTGACTAATCTATTACTTGCAACTATCGAATGAGAAATTATAAATTATTCAGTAGTTTGGGCTCACCACTGGTGTCATGACACACCATAGGATGGTGACATTGAAAGAGTGGAGAGTGGTATGTCATGATATTATTGGTGGGGAGTTTAAGATTTACGACTATCGCATGATGAGTTCGGACCACTAAATAATTTTTCGTATCAAAGTGCCAAATGAATCTTAATTTTTTTGGCAAATGTTAAAGGCCACCCCCAAATTACTAAGGGCCACCAACTTAAAATTTTTAAAAAAAATTACAAGTTTGTCATTTTGAAAACACTAAGGGCCATCCCGTTTCTGTCAATCGAGGACTGCAGGGCTTGCCTGCAGTCCAAAATGAACACATGACTGCAGTGCTTGTCTGCAGTCCTCGATTGACAATTTTTTTTTTTTAACTTCCAACCTACAGTGGCTGCAGGGCTTGCCTGCAGTCCAAAGTGAAGACAGGACTGCAGGCAAGCCATGCAGTCACTGTAGGTTGCGGCGGAAGGTGGTGGGAGGCGGAGGGTGTTGCGGGAGGAGGAGGAGGAGGACCGAACCCTTTCCATCAACACCGAAACCATTCCATCAGCACCGAGAAAAAAAATGGCATCAACCCTCCTCCGCCGTCGCCCCTTCTCCACGGTGGTGGAGCTCGCCCACCTCTCCACTGTAGTGTCCCGCTCCTAGCGGTTCACTATGTAAGGCTTGTGGCTTGGCTAACTCGGTCAGAACCGAGTATTGGGAAAACTTACCGTCGGCATCGAATCGACGATCACGGACAAGTGCATAAGAACCTTTCCAATTGATGGATCGGTTTATCTTGAAATGCGTCCAGGAGTTTTCTCTTGATGTTTTGCTGCTGGTTTTGCTGCTTGGTTTTGATGGATGCTTTTCTGAATGATTTTCGATGATTTGATTCTTGCCCTTTTTCATCGATTTGCATAGCATTCATTCTTAAGAATTCTGAGAGAAGAGAACACAACGAGACGGATTATTAATCAATCTTTTGGTGCCAATGCAGACTGACGCGTGACAGAAGGCTAAGCGTGCAAGTGTTCCTCTCTCTCTCGACGATTCTCTAATTTGGTGAGTGTGGATCTCTGTGGTGGTATTGTCCCTCTCGCTATTCCTTCATGCCAACTAAATAATTGTCTTGCAACATCCGTTGATCGATACCAAGATGCTAATGCCACAAGTCAATACCACTAAGATGCTAGAGATAGAACATTGAAATGAATTGATTACACTGCAATGAACTGAACATGGAAATGATTGAATTGATGCCTAGAATGATGGTTATGAAATGCTAAGAATGATCATGTTGCCTATTACTTCAAATATTCTATGCACACTGTGTATATCGAGTCGGACACACATTCGCCTGACCATGGACAACTTGTATACAAGGATTGAGCAATAATTTCCTCGAACGGTACAGGGGCGCCTGTACCGATTCGGCCTAGGAGGAAATAATGAAGTGCTTTGGGGAAACATGAGTAATGCGAGGCATCATAGAGGCTAGCTCCCTACTGTGCTGTCATCTCATTATCTTGAAGTCCCAAATGCAAATGAATGAATGAAAAGAGTCCATATGGTTTAACAACACCAGTGGTCACATCGTGGGAATGTATGCTAATCAATGTCTTATGCAGGGGCGGTAAGTATATTTATTATTATCCTGTACCTTATGCAGGAAAGCTGGATTCGGCCAATGGTAAAGTAAACATGGTTTTATGAACTACCATGTCATTTGAATTGTGATTTACTCTAAATGTTGCATGTCCCTTATAAGTTCATATCTTTAAAATGCTTGTCATTAATAAAATATTGGTTTAGCTGAGTGGGCCAACGGGGCTCACCAGCGCATTGTTATTGTGCTGACCCCTCCTCCACAGGTACTGGAGAAGGCTCAGGCGCACCTCGCAACTAAAGCTTTCTGAACTGCTGTTTCCTTTCAAGTTGTTTTTCCCTAAAGACGCACAAAGTATTGCGGAGATTTCAAAGATAGCTGCTTATATTTCAAAGTACTAAAGGGGCATGATGTATGGAACGAGAAATTATTTCATGGCAGCCTATCAGTTGTACTTCTTTTCATGAATCAATGTAGCCAAAAGGCATTTCAAATATTATCGAGAAAAGTTGTATTCTGACTACAATCATCAATAAAATGAATATTTTCTTCCTATTCCGCTTACTCAATATTTCTGCAACTGTGGCTTATTTTTCAAATGTGATGAATTGATATAAATGTGCATGTTCTAGCCTTGTACAAGTGCAACTCCAGACTTGTACGGCATCACACCTTAGCGAGGATGATCGATTCGGCGTGAATCGAAGCAAAGCGAGCGATTCCCCGAATCGGGGCGTGACAAGTTGGTATCAGAGCACGGTTTCACTTCCTCGGATTTCAAAAATAAATGTTTCAAAAAGGAAGTCTTGATGCAAATTTTCTCGATTGATGGTGTCGATAGCGCTGGCATGAAATAATGTTCCATACAATAAGCCCAAATATTTTATGAGTGCTAATGGAATTATTTCTTTGTTGTAGAATGACCAAGGGTGATAGCTCAAAGACGAATTCATCGTCTGACCCCATTGAGAAACTGATTAAGCAAATGGAGGCTCAGAGGAAGCAGAGCGAAGCTCAACATCGCGCGCTTCAGGAGCAGCTTCAGTATCAGTTTCAGGAGCAGCTGGATGCTCAACAAAAGCAAGTTGATAGCCTAACTCAGATTGTCATCAAGCTGTCGTCCAATTCTAATGTTTCTGCAAAGGCCGCAGCAACCGAGACCGTGGAGGTGCCGGCAGAGAAATCTAAGACGCCGACATGGAAGAGGACGAGCTTCAAGTTCTCCGAATTTAAAGTTGCGACCCGCCTGAGTTTAATGGAAAAGAGGAGCCAGATGAGGTGATGGGCTTCTTGAACACACTGGAGGGCTATTTCCGAATGTTAGAGATTCAGGACAGTAAGAGAGTGGAGTGTGCCGCTGTACAACTTCGCCTCAAGGCCCAGGAATGGTAGATTTCGCAGAGACAGGCACTTTGCGAAAATAGTCAGGATATAAAGATGTCTTGGGAGGCCTTCAAGCAGGCTTTTATTACTCAATTCATTCCACCCGCTGTCCGACAACAAAAAGAGAATGAGTTCATTGCACTTCGACAAGGCAGTATGTCAGTGCATGACTATGAGACAGAGTTTTTGAAGAGAGTCGTATTCGCTGGGTACATGGTACCGAATGACGACGCCAAGCGAGGAAGATTTGTGCAAGGCTTGAATGAGGGCCTAGAGCGGGATGTGCTAACTCGAAAATGTACGTCTTACCGGGAGGCGTACGAGACAGCTCTCGAGATGGAGAGATTTCATAAACCGGTTAGTCGTGAGACAATGAAGAGCAACCAAGGACTCAATAATCAGAAACGACCTTGGTCTGCTAGCAGGAACGACGCACCTAAGCGTCACAATACTGGAGACAATAGGGGGCCTCAACATACAGAACGTTGTAAATCATGCAACCGTTGGGGACATCGATCTGAGGATTGTCGGGTGAAGTGTTTCAAATATGGCAAACAGGGCCATAAGGAAGCTGACTGCAGAAATAGAGGAGGGAATCAGTATCCTCCTAGTGGGCATAACAATAATCAGTATCGTGGGCATAACAACAACCACAACCGGGGCCAATATAACAACCAGCATCGTGGCGAAGCGCCACCAGCCTTACCGGCTCCAGCTGGGAATGCACCGAATCAACAAGGTGGACAAGCAAGGGTTTATGCCTTGACTCAGGCAGAGGCCCAGACCGCGGAGAATGTTATAACAGGTACGTTGCTATATAAAGGCACACCTGCAAGAGTACTTTTTGATTCTGGCGCTACTCATTGCTTTATCTCTTCTGATTTTGCAACGGAAAATAAATTTTGTATGACTCAATTAAAGACAGCTTTGTGTGTTAGCACTCCTTCGGGAGTAGATATGCCTGCAACTTTGATTTGCAGGGACGGCTACATTAAAATTGGAGGCAAAACTTTATCTCTGGATGCAATTGCACTCGACATCAAAGAGTACGATATCATCTTGGGAATGGACTGGCTCAGCGCCTGTCATGCAACGATTGACTGTGCGGATAAGAGAGTTGTGTTTCGCCTAACCGGAGAAACAGAGTTCTCTTACTCGTGCGGCTCGGCGTTCCAAGGACCTATGGTAATATCGGCAGTTACAGCAAGGCACATGTACTCTGGGTGTGAAGGGTTCCTTGCTTCTGTTTTTGATACTCAAATGAAGGGTGTAGATTCGAATCCGACCAAAATTGTGGCAGAGTTCCCCGATGTGTTTTCGGACGAGATACCTGGAATGCCGCCAGATAGAGAAATTGAATTCATAATTGATACATTTCCGGATACTCGTCCGATATCAAAAGCGCCGTACAGGATGGCACCGGCAGAATTGAAGGAACTAAAGGTGCAGCTACAAGAATTACTAGACCGGGGATACATTCGCCCAAGTGTATCTCCATGGGGAGCTCCAGTGCTGTTTGTAAAGAAGAAGGATGGGACGATGCGGCTGTGCATCGATTACAGAGAACTAAATAAGGCAACCATCCGTAACAAGTATCCCTTGCCCAGGATAGATGATCTGTTCGATCAGCTACAAGGGGCGACCGTGTTCTCAAAAATCGATCTTCGTTCAGGATACCATCAGTTGAAGATCAGACCCGAAGATGTTTCTAAGTCAGCATTCCGTACGAGATACGGACACTATGAGTTTTTGGTCATGCCATTCGGCTTGACTAATGCTCCAGCAGCCTTCATGGATTTAATGAATAGAGTATTTCGACCGTTCTTAGACAAGTTTGTTGTTGTGTTCATCGATGACATCTTGATCTACTCAAAGGATAGGGAGACTCATGTCGAGCACTTGAGAGAAGTACTTCAGACGCTGCGGGACAACCAGCTCTATGCAAAGCTAAGTAAGTGCGAGTTTTGGATGAACAGCATGTCGTTCCTAGGACATGTTGTTTCCGCAGAAGGTGTTGCCGTTGACCCAAAGAAGATTGAGGCAGTTGTGGACTGGAAGCAGCCTGCATCAGCTAGTGAAATACGGAGTTTCCTTGGTTTAGCCGGGTACTACCGTAGATTTGTGAAAGATTTCTCGAGAATCGCCTTGCCTTTGACTCGCCTGACTCAGAAGGGAGTCGTATTTAAGTGGACGGACGACTGTGAGAGTAGTTTCCAAGAACTCAAGCAGCGGCTCGTCACGGCTCCAATCTTAGCACTTCCAGAGGGCTCTGAGGGATTTCAGATCTACAGTGACGCATCAGGACTTGGTTTGGGATGCGTGCTTATGCAACATGGGAAGACAATATCTTATGCTTCGAGACAACTCAAACAGCATGAGAAGAATTACCCAACACATGATTTGGAACTGGCGGCGATTGTGTTCGCGTTGAAATTGTGGCGACACTATCTCTATTGTGTGTCCTGCGAGATCTTCACGGATCACAAAAGCCTGAAATACATATTCACACAGAAAGAATTGAATTTGAGGCAGCGGCGATGGTTAGAATTGATCAAAGATTATGACTTGACAATCTCTTACACGCCGGGTAAAGGGAATGTGGTAGCTGATGCCTTGAGTCGAAAATTTGTTGGGTCCCTAACAATAGCAAAAGAGGTACTACGGGATCTTGAAGAGATGGGCATCGAGTTCAGGATCCGTCCGCAGGTGCAGTTGGCTCAGTTACAACTTGAGCCGAGTCTCCAGGGAAGGATTAAGATTGCTCAGAAGGATGACCCATTTCTGCAGAAGATACGCGAGTTGATTCTAGCAGGAAAGGCGTCAGACTTTACCGTTGAAGATGACACTATTCGTGTCAAGGGGAGATTGTGCGTCCCTAAGGATGAGAATATCAGGAAGGAAATACTGACCGAGGCTCATTTCGCGAAGTATTCCTTGCATCCGGGAGGCACGAAAATGTATAAGGATCCACGCTCAACTTTTTGGTGGCATGGTATGAAGAAAGATGTGGCACTATTCGTGTCACAATGCATGGATTGTCAACGTGTGAAGGCCGAACATCAACGGCCAGGCGGAGAATTACAAAATTTGGCTATTCCACTGTGGAAGTGGGATAATATCTGTATGGATTTTATCGTCGGCTTGCCAAGAACTCAGAAGGAAAATGATGCGATTTGGGTTATCGTGGATAGGTTAACCAAGTCGGCACATTTCATTCCAATAAAAGTTACGTGGGGCGTAGAACGGTTGGCTCAGATCTACATAAATGAAATCGTTCGGTTGCATGGGGTGCCAGCTTCGATAGTGTCGGATAGAGACGGAAGATTCTTGTCGCAATTTTGGATAAGTCTGCACTCAGCAATGGGCACAAAGTTGAACTTCGGTACAGCTTACCATCCGCAGACTGATGGTCAGACAGAGAGAGTAAACCAGATTCTTGAAGATATGTTGAGATTGTGCGTGCTCGATTCGAAGACAAATTGGGACACACATCTCGCATTAGCAGAATTTGCTTATAACAACAGTTATCAGGCAAGTATCCAAATGGCCCCGTACGAAGCCTTGTATGGACGGAAATGTCGATCACCGATATGCTGGGATGAAGTCGGTGAACGGCAAGTGCTTGGACCGGAACTCGTGGAGCAGGCCGTCGAGAAAGTTCGCTTAATTCGAGAAAGACTTAGAGTTGCTCAAAGTCGACAGAAGAGTTATGCGGACGTACATCGACGACCTTTGGAATTCACAGCAGGAGATCATGTCTTCTTGAAGGTCACACCCATGCGAGGTGTGATGCGGTTTGGGATGAAAGGAAAGCTAAGCCCGAGATTCGTCGGACCATTCGAGATTTTGGAGAAGGTAGCCTCAGTGGCTTATCGACTTGCACTACCTCCGGCTCTGGCTGATGTGCACGATATCTTCCATGTATCTCAACTTCGGAAGTACGTGCATGATCCAAGTCACGTAGTGAATTTCGACCAGCTGCAGCTGAGCGCTGACCTATCCTACACTGAAGAGCCTGTCCAAATTTTGGACAGAAAAGAGAAAGTTTTGCGAAATCGGACAGTATCCCTGGTCAACGTGCTGTGGCGGAACCATGCTGTCGAGGAGTCGACGTGGGAGTTGGAAGAGGAGATGCGGGTGAAGTATCCCTCGCTGTTTGATAATTTTGAGGTAGGACCTTTGCTTTAAGTTTCGAGGACGAAACTTTTTCTTAGTGGTATAATGTAGTGTCCCGCTTCTAGCGGTTCACTATGTAAGGCTTGTGGCTTGGCTAACTCGGTCAGAACCGAGTATTGGGGAAACTTACCGTCGGTATCGAATCGATCACGGACAAGTGCATAAGAACCTTTCCAATTGATGGATCGGTTTCTCTTGAAATGCGTCCAAGAGTTTTCTCTGGATATTTTGCTGCTGGTTTTGCTGCTTGGTTTTGATGGATGCTTTTCTGAATGATTTTCGATGATTTGATTCTTGCCCTTTTTCATCGATTTGCATAGTATTCATTCTTGAGAATTCTGAGAGAAGAGAACACAACGAGACGGATTATTAATCAATCTTTTGGTGCCAATGCAGACTGACGCGTGACAGAAGGCTAAGCGTGCAAGTGTTCCTCTCTCTCTCGACGATTCTCTAATTTGGTGAGTGTGGATCTCTGTGGTGGTTTTGTCCCTCTCGCTATTCCTTCATGCCAACTAAATAATTGTCTTGCAACATCCGTTGATCGATACCAAGATGCTAATGCCACAAGTCAATACCACTAAGATGCTAGAGATAGAACATTGAAATGAATTGATTACACTGCAATGAACTGAACATGGAAATGATTGAATTGATGCCTAGAATGATGGTTATGAAATGCTAAGAATGATCATGTTGCCTATTACTTCAAATATTCTATACACACTGTGTATATCGAGTCGGACACACATTCGCCTGACCATGGACAACTTGTATACAAGGATTGAGCAATAATTTCCTCGAACGGTACAGGGGCGCCTGTACCGATTCGGCCTAGGAGGAAATAATGAAGTGCTTTGGGGAAACATGAGTAATGTGAGGCATCATAGAGGCTAGCTCCCTACTGTGCTGTCATCATTATCTTGAAGTCCCAAATGCAAATGAATGAATGAAAAGAGTCCATATGGTTTAACAACACCAGTGGTCACATCGTGGGAATGTATGCTAATCAATGTCTTATGCAGGGGCGGTAAGTATATTTATTATTATCCTGTATCTTATGCAGGAAAGCTGGATTCGGCCAATGGTAAAGTAAACATGGTTTTATGAACTACCATGTCATTTGAATTGTGATTTACTCTAAATGTTGCATGTCCCTTATAAGTTCATATCTTTAAAATGCTTGTCATTAATAAAATGTTGGTTTAGCTGAGTGGGCCAACGGGGCTCACCAGCGCATTGTTATAATGTGCTGACCCCTCCTCCACAGGTACTGGAGAAGGCTCAGGCGCACCTCGCAACTAAAGCTTTCTGAACTGCTGTTTCCTTTCAAGTTATTTTTTCCTAAAGACGCACAAAGTATTGCAGAGATTTCAAAGATAGCTGCTTATATTTCAAAGTACTAAAGGGGCATGATGTATGGAACGGAAAATTATTTCATGGCAGCCTATCAGTTGTACTTCTTTTCATGAATCAATGTAGCCAAAAAGGCATTTCAATATTATCGAGAAAAGTTGTATTCTGACTACAATCATCAATAAAATGAATATTTTCTTCCTATTCCGCTTACTCAATGTTTCCGCAACTGTGGCTTATTTTTCAAATGTGATGAATTGATATAAATGTGCATGTTCTAGTCTTGTACAAGTGCAACTCCAGACTTGTACGGCATCACGCCTTAGCGAGGACGATCGATTCGGCGTGAATCGAAGCAAAGCGAGCGATTCCCCGAATCGGGACGTGACATCCACCCCGCTGATGGACCCCGGCTACCTGGTCTCCCTCCCGGAGTCCACCCTCCTCTCCGTCTACTCCGTCACCCTGCCCATCCAGCCCTGGCCGAGCAACAAGGAGCAGCAGCAGCAGCTGCTGCTCGCAGCAGCCGGCGGCTGCAGTCCCGTACGGCGGCGTCAGCAGCCGCACGCCGCCGTGGCACCTCCCCCACGACGCTCCCTTGGCCGGGCGAACCTCCCTGGACGCGGAAGAACTCGTCGAGGATGGCGGACTGCTTCACAATTTTTTTTTCTCGGTGGTCCTTAGTAAACTTGTTCAACTTTGGTTGTTCTTAGTAAAAAAAAAAAAAATTCATGGTTGTCCTTAGTAATTTTGGAATGGCCTTTAACATTTGCCAAAATTTTCTACTTGGCTACGAACCTCCCAGAATCTGCCACATCTTGCTGGTCAAAGTACAATAGGACCGTCAGGGGTGCCTTTTGTCGCTTTGAAACCAAAGGGAAAGTAGACAAAGTCACGGAATATGAGGAAAAAAATTGTCTTAGAAGTATTAAGAACTTCACATGAGAAAAGAGAGGGAGAGAGAGTGCGTAAATTATGATAAAGAAAAGCCCAACCAAAGCAAAACTGAGGAAACTTTAAAGTGTGTAGGCATTTGTACAATTAGTAAGAAAATTTAAAGCCTTCGGTCAACGAAAGAACGAGAGCCACGGAATCCAAACCCTGCCATATTTCGCTGCGGTACTATGAAGAAACAATCGGCATTTAATCAAAAGATTGCTGCCGGTCAAAAAACCCTGCAAAAAAAAAACACACGCTGTCTTATAGACCGAGAGGGAAGACCGCAGAGGCCAAACCATGTCACATGGCGGCGTTTCATTGGTCGAGCATGGACCCGAAGCTAGGAGAGAGAGGCTGAGACCAATGGGGGGACACGTCAGCCTCGGTTCGGTTAGCTCTTGGTTCATTAGGTATTTATTAAGGGAACAAAAAAATGTTTACCCTCTTGTGAACACCTGTACACTTTATATAGGAAATTATAATTGCCAAAAAAGTTTTTACGATGTCCACGAATTTTTAAAATAAATTATCAAAATTATTATTGATTTATAAGAAAAGTTATATAGTTTATTTTTAAAAACTAATAAATTGGGAACAATTTTGATAATCCTTTTTAAAAATCCGAAAACAATGTAAAAAACTATTGTAATTCCCTTTATATATCTTTGACACATTAAATTACGAATATTCATTCCCTTTATCATTTAGGCTTAATTTTAACTTGATACCCTTAACTATACCAATTTTTTAATTTGGTACCATAAACTTTGATATGCATCAACTTGGTATCCTAAAAAGAAAAAACACGAAACTACTCTCCTTCCTCACCAAATTCACCTCCCCCCACCCGGCTGCACCCCCCTTGCAACCGGCCCCCATCCCCTCCTATTTCTTTGCCGCCTGCTGTCGGGTGCCGGCGTCGCCGCCATCATCGTTGTCGTTATCGTCGCTGCTGGAAAAAGGGGGGGGGAGAGAGGGGTTCAATTTGTTTTCTATGATATCAATATCATGCATATCACAAGTTTAGAGTACCAAGTTAAAAATTGAAGCTACCAAGTTTAAAATTTAGCCCATCATTTATGTAGTCCAAAATCTCAACCAGCAACCGAAATCAGGGCCGGCCCTGCGGTAAGCCAGACAAGCCTTGGGGCTTAGGCAACCCCCCTCTGCTAGGACAACCCTTCCGGCTCAGCATGATCCCACCAAGGTCAGGGTCACGAATGACCACCAGGACCAGCTGACTATAAAGGTCAAGAAAAAAAATCAAAATTAGCTCAGGATAGAATAGGATAGGACAATCCAATCCCCCGGGTCGGCCCGGACCAAAACTCTTCCTACAAAACCCTACTTGTCTCCTGAGTCTCTCGTCTTGTAGTAGAGTCTAACCAACATGTCCACCACAACAAGTACAGTAGTAGACGCCTACTCCTCTAACAATGATCAAGATGGTGGTGGTAGCTATCCCTACAATGGCAAGGTGCTACTGGCAGCAGTGATCCTCCTGTCCGTCGTGATCTTCTCCGTCATCCTCCTCCACGTCTACGCCCGCTGGTTCCTCAGCCGGAGGCCCCCCGTCGCCGTCGTCCCCGCCGCAGTCGGCACCGCCATCAATCGCGTCGCAGCCACCGCATTCCCACCCGGACGTCGGTACCCCGGTGGCGATGCAGCAGGCGCCTCCGGAGGGTTGGACGCTAAACTGGTCGCTTCGATTCCGGCGTTCGTCTACGGACGGGACCAGGAGCACGAGAGCGGCAGCGGCGGAGCGGCGGTGGACTGTGTGGTCTGCCTGAGCCCGATGGAGGAAGGGGAGAGGGGGAGGGTCCTTCCCCGGTGCAGGCACGCGTTCCACGCGAGATGCATCGACGCGTGGCTGGCGTCGCACTCGACCTGTCCGATATGCCGGTCGAGCGTGACGCCGGCCTCACTACAAGAAATTCAGGTTTCCGTGACAACAACTAGTTTGTGACCCGTGTAAAACTTGTCATTCAAAGGAATATTTCTGTGACAAGTAATTTTTTGTTGTCGTTGCTACTGTCACTAGAGCGATGACGCATCATCATCAGCTGAAGCAGTAGTACTAGTACCAAATCATGGTTCTAGTACTGATTGATTGATGCCAGTTCATCAAGGGTGATTCTTCTTCTTCTTCGTTGAGCAGAGTTCACTCGAAAGTTTTCTTGTAATCTAAGCTAGACCAAAGATCCCCCTGACCAATTCAAGATTTTTCTTACTCTCAACCTCCTTTCTTTTCTGAATTAAAAAAAAAATAATCTGTCGTCCAAGAGTATGTTTGGATTTGACAATTTTTCTTTTTTTTTCTTTTTTTTTTCCTTACAAAACAATTCTAGCCAAATGTCGAGATTGTTGCAGAGTTTAGTACGGGATACACAAATGTTTGGAATTAAGGCAATTTTTATTGGCACCTCAAGTTTTACTTGAGGACGGCCTTTTTTTTTTTAAATTATTTATAAGTTTGACACTCTAAATTTTTACTTGAGAACAGTTCACATATTTGAATTTTGACTGCCAAAAGTAGGACTGTCATAAAGTAGGACTGTCAATATTGTTGCAGTCCTACTTTATGTTAGAATATTTTGGATTTGGACTGTCAACTTTATGGGCAGTCCTACTTTATGTTAGGACTGTCAACTATGTTGACAGTTTTAAAGGGGGTTGGGTAGCCCAAAGTAAAATTGAGACTGACCTGAGTAAAAATTATATCAAACTGGACTTTCCTGAAGTAAGAATTGTCCTGGAGTAAAATGTGGAGTGGCTATTGCCGGAATTAAAGTGTAGGGCTGATCATCTCTCTGTCCAAAATAGGGGTGAGCGTCGGTATAATCGGTCGGTATTTGGTCGAACTTTTCGGTATTTTTTAAAATCGATATTTAAAAAATCAATACCAGTACCGTACCATTTAGAATCGGTTTTTTGGGTTTCGGTTAAATCGGTATTCTGTCGGTTTTTGTTCGGTATCGATATTTTAATTAATATTTGATCATCAACACACTTAATATTGTAGAATCTCTTAACCTATAATATTTTTTATTTTTTTAGAAGTATTAAATTTCAAAGCCAAATCTCTATCAACCAAACAATTAATCAAAATTATTAGAATAATATGTAACAAGATGCAAACATCTAAAAATGAGCTGAAAAGATCAAACATGGTCACTAAGTTTAATCTTTAGTATAAGTTTAAGTCCAATTCACTTCAGAATTCTATGAGAACACAAAAACATAAGCTCAATAGATCAAAAATTCAATTCTTAACGTTCTTAAGATAATTTCAAGTCCACTAAAGTACATTCTAAGTTCTAAGAAAGTGACTAAAATAAAGATAAAAATAAAAATGAGTATAAAATTAATCACGAACAATATTCTAAAAAAACTATATATATATATATATATATATAGAGAGAGAGAGAGAGAGAGAGAGAGAGAGAGAGAGAGGATCGGTTCGGTTCGATATTTCGGTATGATATTACACTCAAACCGTTACCACTACTATTATACTATATTTAATTGGTTTGGCAACTCGGTATCGGTACATAAATTCGGTTCGATTTTTTGAAATATTTGTAACCGGTATTCGGTCGGTTTTTCGGTATCCGTCGGTATTTGCTTACACCTAGTCCAAAACCGACATGAACCCATATAAGCTATTCGGTTTAATTTTTCAATTTAGATTCGGTTTTCAGTTTTGGCTAGGTAACTTGTAGCTGCGTTTAACATTTGTAAAAAATTAAAATTGTATTTATTTTATTTTATTACGTTTGTATGTTTTGTTATTTTACCTACACTTTGAGACCGGCCCATTATGCAATGGTCCATCAAAATCATATCAAGCCTTAGCCCAACCTAGTATGCAAAAACCAAGTTAACCGAAAACTGAATTGCCTTTGTTAGATTAAATTCAGTTTTACGAAATTGAGACTTGTACCCCGTTTGGTTCACTTGAATGTAGAATCGAACGATTTTTTTTTATTTTTTTCATTCGGTTTCATTACCATTACGATTTCATTGCAGTGAACTAAACAGCCCACTGGTTTGAAAACACCGGGCCAAAAGTTTCTCAAGCTCAAGCTTTAACTTTTCTAGTTAGAAACCAAATGGGGCTAACGTGAGATCTGCTCAAGGACCTACTTACTGGTTTAGGTAAATATATCATGCGTTCCCCGACTGGATAAGTTCTTTTTGGAGGATAAACGATTTTAAAAAATGATCGAAAAAAATGCACCTCATAAGGGTTTTGATGCAAAAAGACAAAACGGGACCTTGTCTTAATGATCATACGTTTGTAATACATTGTATGTCCCATATAAGGTCCCATCCTTCCACCCTTTTCCAGGAGTCGATGACTATTCATAGATATTACCTTGACACCAAAGAAGAGTTCGACCCAATGCTTTATTTCTGTCCTAGTTGATCCTGATTCGACATTAGAAGTATATGATTGTTCCCCAATAACCGAATACTTTTTTTTTTCTGTAAATACTACATATTTGATTCCATCCATAAATCCATTTTCTTTCCTATGAGTTCCAGTATCGATAAGAATTCTAATTCTTCTGTTCATATGTTATGGTATGAATATAACATACCAATCCGTTATGTATGGATTGATTTTCAATACGATGGTTCCGTTGAAGTGCGGTTATAATAAAATTTCGGTTTAGCAAATACCTGAAAGAACCCTAGATGGATTTTAGCATGATCTTCCCTCTCCAAAAACAGCAGGACCTAGACTCAAAAGAGTCCGACACACTAAAAAAGCAATGAGGAATCTCACGAATAATATGACTTTAAGGCAAAGCTCACTTCTCCCTGATAGTCGTAATGGCCCAAGAAAAGCCGAGCCGAGCCTTCTTGGGATAGACAGTTAGGAACCTCTCTCGGTGCCATTTTCTTCTTTGCCGGTTCAATATGAAATAGAGCGATTCCCTTCGCTTTGGTTCAGGCTCGTAGAACGTTTATTTAATCGAAGTAAATGGACATGTGCAGTTACTTCTCTCGACACAAAATTGTATTGAACATCCTGATGAACACGACTAATTTCCATGAAAATAGCTACTTTCTCTTGTTACAAATGGATGTCAGCAGTTACTTCGTCTAGGAGATGAATCCTTCGAGAGAGAGATTCCTGCGAATGGTGGCGAACTCGAACTTGAGATGAGATGCACACTCGGCCCAGCTTAACCTGTCAAAAAATAAAGATAGCTAGGGTTCAATGCGACTGCACAAGAAGGCAGGGAGGCCAAAGTTGCTCATTTCACTCGGAGTAGAACTTTGATACAGTAGGAGGTATCAAAGTTTTGATACCTCCTTTGTATGACAAGTGGGTCCATCCTTAAACAACATTCTCACTAATGTTCTAATTTGAACGTAAGCATCAGATAATATTGCTTCACTTAAGCTAATATTCTCAGGCTAAAACATGTAATTGTAAGTAAAACATGTACCTATAACTGATTTGATTTGTTAGATTTTAACATGAATTCATTCACAGAGTTTCAAATTTTTTGTCAAGTTCTAGGATGTTTAACTGAGAACCAATAAATAAATTTTCTAAGTGTTGGAAAAGTGAATGTAAATTTGACTTGAAAATTTAATTAAAAAATATTTTTATTAATTTTCCAATAGGTTGTCTAATGTGCAACGAATCTATATCTATTGGAAAGGTGTATCATTTGCATTGTATCTTTCATCCCTTATAAAAGGATAGTCATATAAGTGTTTGAATAAATAAATCAAAAACTCATTCATCCATCTAGCATTAAGTCTAAAAGAGAGAGGGACTACCAACATTGCTTCGTCCAGTTCCTGCGGTGTGAAGTGCTGCTACCGAAGGAGAAGAACCGTTGTATCCTGGGAGACTAATCGCCATTAAACCGTAAGCACCAGTGCGGGGCAAATATTGTCTTAAGGACATTGAACCAAGTTCAAGCCTCGGTCTCGGTTAGATCTTTATTTTATATTTTAATTTCAGAGTCTAAAATACAGAGTTGAAAATTCATACTAACAGTAAGATGCGTCTAAGATGAGGGCAATAGAAACTTTCATTTCTCCGCATCTTCTGAAACTTTTAGGCAATGAAACTTGTTCTCAAAAAGAACATGCAGAATCAGGCATTCACAAGAGTTGATCCAGCTCAATATTGAAAATTTTAAAAACTTCCCTCTAGTTCAATGTATTATTGCTTACAAACAGCATATTTTATTTTTTATAAAGTGCGGAAGAAATATAAATGTGATAATAATAAAAAAATATCCTTCTAGGATTACACAATCCTTTTGTAAACAATGCTTACAGCCTTTCTACAAACCTTCACATACACACAGGGAAGTTAAATTTCCTGGATAGTTGCAAGCATCAGTTTTTTTTCCCCTTCTCTAAAGCCATATTCTCTGTTGAATCCTTTCTTGTTTTGCATCCAAATCAGAATTTAGTGTGCAAGTAAACTGAACCAAGCTAACCACCCAAAGCTCAAACAACATTGTGACACCCTAGTTGTGTTTATATCTTTAATCGCAATATTCAGACCATTCCTATGAGTATCGGGATCGGCGGTAACGGCAGTATCGACAGTTTCAGATCGGAGTATCGAATTTTTTGGTATCGGAGATCAAATAATTATTAACATTTTAGAAAGTATATTTTAGACATCTAGACATAATTTTAAGTATTTCTAGTGTTGTTTCCTAGCATTTTTGAAATTGAATGAAATAGTAGTCACTCTTGGCAACTGGTTTACATGCGATAGATAAGTTTTCACTTTTCATCTTTTACATGCTTTTAACAACCTTACTATATTTTTGCGCCATTGCTAATTGGTCTCCGTTCAATTTTCTTTGTCGAATTGACCGGAAAAGAGATCCCTAATATCGGTATCGGTCAATATCGGGTATCGGTCTGTATCGGATCGGGACATGCCAGACCGTATCGGTATCGTCCGTATCGGATTGGTATCGGCCGATACTGCAAACAATGTCTTTATGCATTAGGAGAAGACCATAAAGACACAATGAGTGCCCATAGACTGTTACATGAAAATAGACACAAAAAGGTTTGAAACATTACCTGGGCAGGAACTTCATGGTCCTTCAAATGCGTAGCTAGAATAGTCCTCCCCGGCAGAGCTACTGGTACCATTTGAATGCCGGTTTGTGCCAGTGGGATTGGAGTAAGGAGCATAAATTGATACAGAGCTGCCGCGAGAATGCCTGTTCTGTGCCATTGTGCTGCTCCTCGTCACCTTTTGACGGGCCTTTCGACCCTGAAAAAGCCACGAATGAAAAAAGTTCAACCACAACAACAAAAAATGTGATACTAAGGCCCCGTTTGGTACACTGTAATGTAATCCTAATCGCAATGTAATCAAATGAAAAAAAAAATTTATTTGTTTACATTGCGATTACGATTACATTTTTTTTCATTTGATTACATTGTGAATATGATTACATTACGGTGAAACAAACGAGGGTCTAAGTAGAGAAATAAATACCTAGTTAAAGAGAAAGGGATGCAGTTCTCTTCTAACAAAATCAGTAATATCGAGTGCTGAAAATTTAAGGCCTAGACAAAACATATAGCTCAAATTTGTCTCAAATTAATTTTCCGCTTTCACTCCCTTTGCTACCAAGATGAGGTAGCAACTTCACTTTCTTTTTGCTTCTCACTTTCCTAAGATTCAAGTTGGGTGCAAAAGGAAAGGTATACCTACAAAAGGATGAGAAAAATGATCATTTTATTCTACGTTGTCAACTCGTGTATCGGTTTACTTGGGTATCGTATCATGTATGTATCATGTATCGTATAATACAGACTCTTTGAGTTTAGGTCTCAATTAATTTTCCGCTTTCACTCCCTTTGCTACCAAGATGAGGTGGCAACTTCACTCGTTTTCTTTTTGCTTCTCACTTTCCTAAGATTCAAGTTGGGTGCAAAAGGAAAGGTATACCTACAAAAGGATGAGAAAATTGATCATTTTATTCTACGTTGTCAACTCGTGTATGGGTTTGCTTGTGTATCGTAATCATCTATGTATCATGTATCGTATAATACCAGACTCTTTGAGTTTAGGTCTATATTTCTAATCCACATAGAACATGATTTAATATAATTTTTCATAAATTTTTATTTGTTTCATCTTTACATGTCATTCTAGTTCCAGAATCCATATTCTTAAGGATACATTACGCAACTCAAAAAGAAGTTACTACCTACCTATATGTATTCAACTGACACATAACAAAATGGTAAGATACTAACAACATAGATTTTATTAACCTTTTCAACTCCTTCATGTTGAAAATTTTCTGAACTAAAAGGAAAAATATAGCTTGAGCCTCTTCCTGGTCCCTCATTTTCCTCTAGTAACCTAAAGAGCAAGTTTCCTGATTCAATTTGTTTTCATCCAATTGTCTTTGAATAATGCTTCGAAGCTTAAAATTATGCATGAGTGTCTGTCAAGCTAAAGAGCAAACCAATAGTAAAATTTTCCATTTTAGAGTCATCATCATCTCCATCCAACCCTCTCTCTCTCTTTAGAACAGGGTCGACATAAGGCGGCTCCACATAAAAATTGATAATGTTGCAAAGAGCGGCTACTTGTCCGAAATTCCCTGCGTAGGTAGCCTTGAGCAAGGGAACCATAGTTCGCAGTATCGGCCGATACGGCCGATACCGATACGGTTTGGCATGTCCCGTTCCGATACCGACAATGGGGGTCTTTTTCCGGTCAATTCGGCAAAAAAATTGAACGAAAAAGACCAATCAACAAGTGTGTAAAAGCATAGAAAGGTTATAAAAGCATGTAAAAGAAGAAAATTTATCTATCGTATGTAAATCAATCAGTAAGGGTATTTTATTCAATTTTAAAACTACTAAGAAACAACACTGAAAATATTAAAACTATGCCTAAATGTATAAAATATTTTTTCTAAAATGTTTTCGCTTTCCGATACCAAAAAATCCGAAACCTCCGATACTACCGATACCGTTGATCCCGATACTTAAAGGAATGGTCCGATACCGATTCCGATACTTTGAACCTTGAAGGGAACCTAGAGACCTAGTTGGTAGGTAGGTGAACCTACTTTTTAGTCGTGCAACCAAGGAACACCCTCCGAGTTTCCCATAGACTAGAAAAGAGTCTAGAAGAAGGCATAAGGTCACAGATTTTTGCTACAGGGAACTGCATTGTTCACTAAGAAAGTTATGCCAAATAATGAAAAGAGAAAATTTACCAATAATAGGCAAATAATAGAAGGATAACATGAGGCCCACCTTTCCCATGCATTTCTCCAAGTGAGGCGCAAACCGCCCAGCGACAACCGGCCGCCCACAATGCATGCAGTCCAATATCTCATCGGCAATGGCAGGATGAGTCTGGCCGAACATGTCGACGATGTTCTTGCTACTCGCCTCACCGCTGGCGCTGGGATCCGTCGCTCGGCCTTCCAACGAGAGCCTTAGCTCCTCCTCTTCCTGCCCGAGACTAAGGTCGACACCAGCCTGGCTATCCGGTGACATTCTGACGCCGTGTCGACGA
>JANAVB010025007.1:0-64170 GCA_029216955.1 Iris pallida
TTTGGTCCTGCATGCCAAGTTTGGTCCAATTCTGAGACCGTTGACAAAATCACCGTTTTGCGGGCCCCGCGGTTCCACTCAACGGGCGATTTTGTGCACGGCCCGCCGGAATCCAACTCTGGACATACGGTTGGATTCGTATCGGAAAACTAGATCCGTAGACATATAGTTTGACGACTTTAGAGACCGTTGACTCTGGCACGCTTTTCGGTGCAAAGCGGGTCCAACGACGGACATCGTTTTTGCCCGAAATTACCGTTTTGCCCCTGTGTCCAGAATTGGACTTAAGGACAGGCAATCCTAGCTAATTTGACTATTCTGAGAATGTTGGTAATATTTGTTTCAGCTTTCGGAGACAGATGTGATGACTTGGACTATATGGTTTACCAGTTGACGGTATTTATTGGTTCTTCGCGCTGCCGCCAGGCAAGTATACCTTGCCTCCCTCTACAGTTTATTTTCATACTTATATTATACCTGTCTTAGCATGTTGTCTTGAGTTACGTTAGTCGCTATAGATTTATGTGATACCATATTTACTAGTTTATTGTCTTGCTTGTATCTCAGTGTTTCATGACTTGATAGTGTAGTTATACCATGCTTGTTTACGTCATGGATCATGCTAGAGTTGTCCTTACCTGTGTCGTGATTGGGTCGTGTCGTGTCTTCACCCGTGTCTTGACTGAGTCGTGTCTGCAAGTATATGTGATTGAACTGCTATTCCTTGTCTTTCCCACAACCTGCGAGTCCACACACGGGGCGAGGGTTGCCTTTGCACCTGCGAGTCCACAATCGGGGCGAGGGTTGGTTTACCATTGATCTACCAGCAGTTCATTTATGAATACTTGATCCCGTGTCCATGTTCAGAGTTACCTGTCAGTAGCCACTTGTCAGTTTCTGTCTGGTTCCTGTTTATATCCAGTATATATTATTGCATGATTAAACTGTTAGATAGGCATGTTTTATGTATCTTGCTAGTCCTCTGAGGACCTGATGATCTCTTCAGGTTTAGCGATTGCATGGAGATAGTTAGCAGAGCATGATGGTAGAGTATTGAGATCCTTGATACAGGTATTTGCTTGTGATATTTTCTTGTTATCCATTCGTGCTTATTTTCAGTACCATGATACACTCTGCTTATTTATAGACTCATCTCATTCTTAGAGTCTAATCGGACAATATGCTAATGGGCTGCAGACCATGACCAATACTAGTTCATTCTTGCTTTATACGAGTTTTTGTGGATTGAGATATAGTTTAGACATGTTACCCATGACCTTGACAGCTTATACGTACTCGAGTCGGGCTGGAGTCCGCTCGATACGTAGCTGGCTTGCTCACGAGCTCGCGTCCAAAAAGCGGGTGCGGGTCGTGACAAGTTTTTGTGGTGGCCCATGCAGGTCAGAGCATATCGTATCGGTTACGTAACTGTACTGATACGAGCTTGCGACTTGACTAAACCTTAGAAATCTCAATCCACTCTGCCTTGAAAATTCTCCTAGAAATTCTCTACGTCCTTGAAAACTCCATATTTGCTCTCGAATATACCTTCTTGCTTTCCGTACCATTGATTCTCGTCCCTTCCTATTTCGGAGTGACGAACAATCGTGCTGTCTAGAATTCGTTAGAAATCTTTAAATTATAGTACATATTACTTGACTATTGAATGTTTGGTTGTTTTTAGATATGAGGGGTTATATATGCCATATGCCTAGATATCTGCCCAGTAGAATTGTTAGCACCTAGTTGAAAGACCATAAGACTTTAGTGACCGTGTTCTGAGGAGTAGTGTGACCAAAGGTGGGTAGAAGTTCTTGAGACTTCGTAGCTACAGAATGATAAAGAGGAGGATATAAACTATTTCGAGGAATTAAATTTAAGGAGACTAAAGCAATAGTAGACTTTGATTTTAAGGAATAGCTATGAATTAGAATTTCGAGGACGAAATTATTTAAGGTGGGTAGATTTGTAGCTCCCCTTCCCGGAAGTTTTGAAATTATTTTTATATTTATTTTATTGAATTGGTAATTTTAGAATAATTGTACGAAGTTCTAGGATCAAATAAAGATGGGGCATGATATGTCCACCAAGAACTCTTAGTGGACATTCTAGTTGGTTATCATTATTATTGTTATTATTGTTATTCTTATTCTTATATTATTCTTATGATTATTATTATTTGTATTATTTTATTCTCAGAACAATATAAATAGTATTCAGTTATTCTTCAAATAAATTATAATTATGATTTGACTATGGAGTATTCATTTATGTATATAGGGCTTTGTCACCTGGTTATATATAGGCACAGATACATGTTTATTTGAAATCAGAAATATATAGCTAATGAAATAGAAATAAGATATATATATATATATATATATATATAAATATAAATATATAGAAATATATAATCAATAACATATAAGTATTTTATATATAGAAATACATATAGGAAAATATATAATTATATATATGTGTGTGTGCGTATAAATAAGTACGTATATGAAAAAGTGTGTAGAGGTATATGTATATATGTACAAAAGTTTTATGTATATATATATAGGAATAAGCAAGGGGATAACACCCCAGCTTTAGGCCATAAACCCCGGGCCCACTGCCCATATGACCCGAGAGCAAGTCCCAGTGAAAACCGAGCATACTCTCCCAAGCCGCTAATATATAAGAGAAAGGATGAGAATAAGAAACGGAGGCAGCAGTGTAAGCATACACCCTCAGCCCACAGGCCGGCCCAGCCGAGCACCAAACACACCTGTTTGTGAAACAAACCCGCGTAGCAGCAAGGCCCAACCAGAGAGGAGCACCCCTCAGCCAAAGCTGGGCTCGCTCGGGTTTTCCCTGAAGCAGTACATAAATACGAGAACTGAGAGCACGAGAGAGGAGCAAAAATCGATTAAACCCTAACAACCGCCGCCACCCTCCTCTTCCCAGTCCCTGGGCGACCCACCCCGACACTGCGCCGCCGCGCAGGGCGCGTCGGAGGTCGACCACGGCCGGCCAGGCGCGGGGAGGTGCGCGCGCGTACGCGAGAACAGTGGAGTGACAGCTGCAACACGCAGCGCTCAGGTCAACTTTGCGACGACTTTTTGTCGCGTAGAATGAAGCGTTTCTCGAATCGTTTGATCAGGTGTGTTCACAACCTATAGGAGTCTATATCCCTTCAATTACTTTTTATTCGAAAGTCCTAGGTTGCCCAGAAAATCGGCACAAAGTCGATCAAAAACCCTGTTCAAAACAGGACATTAATTAGTTGGAGTACCCCTGTTCACGAATGAATCATCGTTAACCCAATACCCTTTTTGGAAATCCATCTAAACAGACCTGTAGACAACTTATACGAGACCAAACTCCTTTTCGTAGAATTAATTTTGATGTATTATACTGGAAATTATTCATGGATAAAAATCAAGAAAAACCTGTTTTGAAAACAATGAAAACCATCCTCGCGACGTGCGCCACGCCAATCGGGACGACGTGGTCGCACACCAAAAGCATCGAAAGCTGCGTAACAGCTTCGTGGTCGTGTGGGCTTTGACGGAATTCAAATTGGTCGCGTGTGCGCGACGAATTTGATGCGTATCCGTCGAAATTCACCGTATCGTGCACGTTGCAAATTCTTCAATTACTTTGTGCACGCTCGTCAGATCGAGACGAAACTTGCGCCAGCAGAAACGTATCATTTTTCTGGTCCTGCATGCCAAGTTTGGTCCAATTCTGAGACCGTTGACAAAATCACCGTTTTGCGGGCCCCGCGGTTCCACTCAACGGGCGATTTTGTGCACGGCCCGCCGGAATCCAACTCTGGACATACGGTTGGATTCGTATCGGAAAACTGGATCCGTAGACATGTAGTTTGACGACTTTAGAGACCGTTGACTCTGGCACGCTTTTCGGTGCAAAGCGGGTCCAACGGCGGACATCGTTTTTGCCCGAAATTACCGTTTTGCCCCTGTGTCCAGAATTGGACTTAAGGACAGGCAATCCTAGCTAATTTGACTATTCTGAGAATGTTGGTAATATTTGTTTCAGCTTTCGGAGACAGATGTGATGACTTGGACTATATGGTTTACCAGTTGACGGTATTTATTGGTTCTTCGCGCTGCCGCCAGGCAAGTATACCTTGCCTCCCTCTACAGTTTATTTTCATACTTATATTATACCTGTCTTAGCATGTTGTCTTGAGTTACGTTAGTCGCTATAGATTTATGTGATACCATATTTACTAGTTTATTGTCTTGCTTGTATCTCAGTGTTTCATGACTTGATAGTGTAGTTATACCATGCTTGTTTACGTCATGGATCATGCTAGAGTTGTCCTTACCTGTGTCGTGATTGGGTCGTGTCGTGTCTTCACCCGTGTCTTGACTGAGTCGTGTCTGCAAGTATATGTGATTGAACTGCTATTCCTTGTCTTTCCCACAACCTGCGAGTCCACACACGGGGCGAGGGTTGCCTTTGCACCTGCGAGTCCACAATCGGGACGAGGGTGACTTGTCTTGAAACTGACCTGCGAGTCCACAATCGGGGCGAGGGTTGGTTTACCATTGATCTACCAGCAGTTCATTTATGAATACTTGATCCCGTGTCCATGTTCAGAGTTACCTGTCAGTAGCCACTTGTCAGTTTCTGTCTGGTTCCTGTTTATATCCAGTATATATTATTGCATGATTAAACTGTTAGATAGGCATGTTTTATGTATCTTGCTAGTCCTCTGAGGACCTGATGATCTCTTCAGGTTTAGCGATTGCATGGAGATAGTTAGCAGAGCATGATGGTAGAGTATTGAGATCCTTGATACAGGTATTTGCTTGTGATATTTTCTTGTTATCCATTCGTGCTTATTTTCAGTACCATGATACACTCTACTTATTTATAGACTCATCTCATTCTTAGAGTCTAATCGAACAATATGCTAATAGGCTGCAGACCATGACCCATACTAGTTCATTCTTGCTTTATACGAGTTTTTGTGGATTGAGATATAGTTTAGACATGTTACCCATGACCTTGACAGCTTATACGTACTCGAGTCGGGCTGGAGTCCGCTCGATACGTAGCTGGCTTGCTCACGAGCTCGCGTCCAAAAAGCGGGTGCGGGTCGTGACAACTTCCTTAGCAGTTCTGAATTATGCTCATCATCTGTTTGACATCACAGGCCGTGAGTTGGTCCATCCCAGGAATAATGTTTAATGTGTTGAGAGTTACACCGTGCTGACATTCGTCGAAACACCAGACTGGAGAAAACCATTCATCGGCTTCGTAGTCTATGACATCCTGCCAGAGAATCCGAAAGGAAGCCACTTCTATCAGATGACGTTTCCTCAGATTCTTCTACGATACAGAGACGAAAATGCTATATCGAAGATCATACGATGGATTACTGCTTCGATGTCTGTCAAATACAGAACCAAAAAAGTCGTACGTGAAGCTCATGATGGCATCTGTGGGGCCCATCAGCCTGGCCCAAAATTACAAGATTGCCTTCGCCGAATGGGCTATTACTGGCCCACGATGGTGGCAGATGTAATAAACTATGCACGATAATGCAAAGCCTGTCAAGTCCATGCAGATTTTATCCACCAGCAATCCGAGTTTCTATATCCGACGGTGGCATCCTGGCCATTCGAAGCATGGAGAATGGAAATCATTGGTTCGATCACTCTGCCTTTATCCTGTTAGCACCCTGAAATTCGGGTTGATTTTTTTTCATTTTATTTATTTTCTGATTGTTTGGTTACATTAAATATTTTATTCTATTTATTTATCTGTTAGTGTACTCTTTCATGCCATTGATATTTGGAGTATCAGGGATGTTCAACTCTGGAAATCTTTTTCACGAGTTTTGGAGTGGACACGATTACCTTCATGACAGTATATGGTGTCCCACCCAAACTTGTTCCCTTGTGCTCTTTCTGCTTCGCTGAACTTTGGGTCGGTTTAGACCAATTGATTGTTATTTATTTTTCCACTCTTTTTCTTGATCATTTTCAGCGCGTTACCATGACATTTAAATTGGGAGCGCAAGACCAGTCAGTTTCTTGAAACCAACTCCTCATTGATGATCTACTCGAGACTCTCGTCACCCATGACCTTTGTGTCCCACTCAGACACGTCATTTCGGGCTCCATTTGATTCGCACAACTTTTCCGATACGTGACCCGATTTTATTTCACGCCACGGCGTCACATTCATTTTCCAACTTGATTTGTGGGTCCCCTATCGACCAAAACCTGTCAGCCCCAACTATGGACATGGCCCACTTTCAGCCTACTATCCGTCCGCCACTTGTGTCCCATTATTTGGAATCCCCCTGTGCTACTTATTTACACATGATCATCGACGCCTATTTTTAATTCAATTTTTGCACGATGTCCAGTTTTGACCCAATCCGGCTCCACCGAGCCCAGTCCAGCCTTGTGTTGCCCTCCATCGGGACACCCTCATTTCTCTGTGTCCAAAAATAATATTCAATACCTACCTTTCTATTTCGAATTTTGAGTGTAATCTCCATTGATTTTAAATTCCAAATAAATCCATTTTCCACCCTTGATTTTTCCCTCAATCCATCATCACCATTTATTTTCCCCCACACTCACAAATTCCACCCTCAGCCTCTTTTCCCTTGAAAAATATTAGTACTCATTCTACCATTTTTTAATTATTTATTGAAATTTTTCCTTGAATTAATCCTATAGGAATAACCTAATATTTCCTATTTAAATTCTAGCCATTGATTTTCCTAATCAATCCCCACCATTAAATTCCCTACAACTTTTCCCCCAACCCCTTGGCAGCATGTGTAGCCGGCCCTAACATTGATGGAGAGAACACTTTTCTCTCTCTCACATTTAATACATATCCACTTTTTCACTCTCTTTCTCTTCCTATTACTACTCAACAATAACATCCCATACACAGCAGCAAAACCATCTCAAACCCAAGCAAACCCGACCCCAGCTCACGTCTCCTCCCTCTCCTCACTAGCAGCCGACCCCCCGGCCATCGTCGTTGGCCCCACAGTCTCCTCCTCTCCATCTCCTCTCCTTCTCTCCTCCTCTCCCACCTTAACCCGACCACCATCACCATTTTCCGCCACCACCTCGAACACCAAACCGCCGCCACCACTGCCTACGCCACCTCCAGCCCGACTGCCACCATGCTCTGCCACCTTCGCTGCCGCGCCGCTGCTGTGTTCGCCGTACCGCCGCACGCGCGCTGGCGCAACACAGCAGCGACAGCAGCCGTGGGCACGCGCACGAGCGGGCGTGGCCGCCGCCGCCGCGCCGTCGTGCCCCGGCGACCCCCGCCGTGGGTAGCCCCCTCTCCGACGAACCCAAGCCTGCCTTCCCCTGACGGCCACCGTCCTCCGGGACGCGCCGTCGAGGCGATTCGTGCGTTTTGAACGACGTCCCGTCGTGACGCGCGCGAAATCACGTTCATTTTGGCAATCCGTCGCTGCAACTTCGCGTGCATTTTCCCGAAGATCCGACCGTTGAATCGGCGATTTCTTCGCTCCGTCGCAATCTCGGTATATCCACCTTCGCTCATGTCAATTTTTGTCCGTTAATTTTATCGTTTGATACATGAAAACCGGCCACCAAGTTGACCGTTTAAATTGTATTAAATTTGGACAGTTTCGCGGGGCCAACTTCGTCAGCTTGTATCTCCTCCACCGCAGCTCCGTTTGGCGTGCTACCATTTCCGGTGCGAAGCTGGTATAACCCTCTTCCTGCCCCCTTTAGATTTCATTTCAGTTTGAGCTTGTTTGTTTGGTTGAATTCGACGCCAAAGTTGGCCGTCCGAATTCGTAATTTCCAACTTGTAAAATTCCATTTTTGAACACGGGACTCCAGATTTCATTTCTGACACCACCATTAGACTTGTGGCGTCGTTCTGGCATGTTTTCATATAAAATTTGTTAGATTTGGAGAACGTGGGCCCGGACACGCATTTCGGTGCAAAGCGGGTCCCACATTCTGGGTCAACGGGACTTTTTGACGCCGGCTCATCGGAATCCAATTCTGGAGATACCGTTGAGTTCGTATCGTCATTCTGGACTCGTTGACATATAATTTGCTAGATTTTGGTGGACATTGGGTCTGGCACGCATTTCGGTGTAAGTCGGATACCAATATCCGGGTCAATGGGTCATTTTGAGATCGGCTCATCGGAATCCAATTTCGGAGATACCGTTGAGTTTGTATCGTCATTCTGGACTCGTTGACAGGTAGTTTGCTAAGTTTTGAGAACTTTGGCTCCGACACGCATTTTCGTGCGAACCAGAATTCCAAGTTCTGGTCAACGGGCCAAAATGAGATCGGGTCGACGGAATCCAATTATGGAGATACCGTTGGGTTCGTATTGACATTCTGGTTGCGTGGACATATAATTTGTTATATTTTATAGACTTGTTTTCTTGCACGTTTTTCGGTGCAAAACGGCTTCGACACGGACACCGTTTTGACCCGAAATTACCTTTTTGCCCTTGTGTCCAAATTGGACCGTTGGGTAGGCTATCCTAGCTAATTTGACCATTCTGGACACGTTGGCAATGTTCATTTCATCGTCCGACAATGTTTGTTGATAATTTCTCTAAGCTTAACCTTTTGTAATTAATTAAAAATTAATTCATATAATGTTCGTATTTCGAGATTAGTACAACGAAACTGAGATCAGTCAATTCCAGTGATCTCATATCGCTGAAATTGACAAGTTGGATACGTGGATCACTATAATAAGATTATCAACCTTACCGATAATCTTCTTATCTCGATTTGCGTGCCGTAAGTTTCGACGTACAAATAACGAAGTACACCTTATAATTAGATTAGATTTACCCTGTTTGACCGGAGTTGACCAGTTGACCCAAAGTCAACTATAAGTCAACACTTGACCTAGTTTGACTAGATTATTGACCGGAGTCGACCTAGAGTTGTTTTGACTTAGAAGAACCTAGAATAATGTAGATTGATTATAGAGATTCATTTATTTCAACTTGAACCCCTTGTAACCTGTGTTGCTTTAAATAGGACTCTGTGGCTTCAGTGGGACCCCCTATACTTATCAGCTATTCAGGTTATCGAGGCGAGTACATTCTCTGATCATTTCATATCCTGCTTAGAATTATTTTCTGCAGTAAATTACTTTACTTGTACTGTCAAGTTGGTCACACGGATTGGTACTATATGGATCCTTTCTTGAGATGTTATCCTTAGGGAGCATCGGGTACTCTATGTTCTGTGCGCTTCACTTACATGGCGTATCATATGCTTCTTTGGTTCTTTGATCACTTACGACATGTACCCTCATGATCGTAGAGTCTTCCTGGAATCTTACACTGTTGGGTATCCCCCAGAATCCCCATTTTTATGGGACTTACACTGTTGGGTTATCTCCAGAATCCCTATTTTTATGGGACTTACACTGTTGGGTTATCCCTAGAATCCCCATTTTTATGGGACTACTATGTATCACCTTCGGGGTCTACCACCCTTCGGGGGCTTATCACCTTCGGGGTCTATCACCTTCGGGGTCTGCTACATAGCATCATATAACATAACCTGGCTGGATCCTTGTGTATTGATCGGGGGTACGGGGGAGTATTACATGTTCATATTGTACTCTGACTCACTAGTCACTGCTAGTTCTCTATGTATAGTAGATATTTCTATTACAGCTCTCTCTATGTTTACATACAGTATTTCTTTCAGTACCTGTACCTTACTTTACTGCATGATTATATTTTCTAACCTGCTATGAACTGTTGAGATGTACTGTGCTCGCTCCAGTCCTGACTGGACCTGTTGATAAATTTTACAGATAGCCTGGAGGTGCCTGCTAGCCTAGAGGAGACACAGTAGGGTTTGTTTAGGTAGTTTTCATTTTGTCTGGAGTTGTATTTACTTTGTGGATTACTGTATCTTTATTTGAGTTTTGAGATGTACTTCTGGATTCATGTATCTTAGACACTTAGACTTCTATCTCCTGTATTTATTTTGGATTTTATGTTTTATCTATCCTTATCATGCTCTACCTTAGATGTGATTGAATTTGTATCTGCCATGCCACTCCCATTCGGGGAGTATAAACTGCTTAGCTTTATATTGTTAGATGTTGTGACCTAGGACAGCGTTCTACCGTCGACACTGCGGCGTAGGCTGGGCGTCGTTACGTTCTCGTGCCCTAACTCTAGGGTGCGGGTCGTGACACGTTTTTAGTGGTGGCCCATGCAGGTCGAGACTAAAAGTGTAGTGGTATTCGAACTAGAGTACCACTACAGCCTGCAGTAGGATTATGATATATTTTGAAGGTACTCAATCACAGTTAGGACCCTTGAGAGATTCCTGGGACGACCCTTGAGAATCTTGTTTAACTTCGATTTGAAAACTCTTTTCCCTTGATTTGTTTTATTTTTATTTTCTATTGTTGAATTTGATTTTAATGGATCATTGTTGAATTTGAGTTTGTATTTATTAGTTTTGATGGAAGATTGTCAAATTTTGAATTTTGATGATAGTTGTTGCATTCGAGTTTGTATTTCAATGGATTTTGTTCATTTTTGAATTTTGATGTTCCTTAATAAATTTGATTGATTTTGAGTATTCATTATTGATTTAATTTAATTTTGGCAAGATGAAATTATATGGGCTAGGTCATCTATGTTATGGAATCTAGCCTTCTACAGTCATATTAGCCAGCATGGTGAGGACATATAGTTGACTTGGATATATTTCTCGGGTGTGGGAATTTAAGGTTTTCGCAGCCAAGCTAGCGGCACCGCAAAAATATTAAATACCACGATTCTAGACGTATGTGCCTAAGTCGAGGACTCTGTGATTATCGTAGCCTTGCTTACTAGTATGACGAGGATTAGGGTACCATTATTTTGGATAGACGCATATAATCATCAGTTTGTACCTTAAATGTTTTCGAACATGTTTTGCGACTTTTGTTTCAGTAAAAAAAAAAGAATTATTGTTGTTTTGTTTTGTTTTGTTTCTCCTTGTTTATTTGGGATGTAGCTTTAACTATTTTATAAATCTTGTGTAACTTCTACCATGAAAATGCTCTTAATGAATCGATGATTTTGCTAGACTTATCTTGGGATTGATCTTTTAGTTCTGGGTTTCAAATATGGTTTCCTCTTTTAAAACGGATAAGCAGCACAGATTTTATTACCATTTTTTTTCCTGCCAATATTTTATTTCCATCATTCCTTGTCTTATACAATTATCATGATTACATCAATTCCCTGTCTCGTATATAATTCTATCAGCTGTACTTGAACTCTTGAATTTGCATATCGTTTTTATCTAAGAAATGTTGAGGAAGTGACGTAAATCATCTAATATGGAAATGACGTAATTGGTTATCATGTGATAATTTTGTAGGAATCAAAATATTGGATGTCAAAAAAAAATTTGAGATAGAAATGTGGTAAAGATTTAGAATGGAATTGAGTGATAAATGTTATCAATTTAGAAACAATTGCAGAAAGTTGGTTATGAGTAATTCATGGATGTACTTCAAAAAATATATATATATCAGAGGCAACCTAGTTTTGAGAACTTAGAAAATCTTGGTTATTGATTCTTGGGAACTATTACAAGGCTATGTGAAATTTAGAGATGGAAATGAGAATTTGATTGTTTTCTATGATTATGCGAAGTTGAACCAGATATTGTAAGAGGGTGACTAGAGACAGAGAAAACAAGGATTTTAAGCTATAGGAATTGTTTTAGATGATTGGAGAAATTGTAGAATTCAAAAGGAAAATAATTGAAGGTGAACGTTGAGGAAATTATAAAGGTTGATTTATAAACAAGAATAAAATTTTGTGTGACATAGTGGTATTAGAGTTTAGTAAGTGTGAGACTTGACTTAAACAAGTACAAGGATTTTATAAACTAGATTTAGGGATTTCGGATCTAAATTAAAATGAGGTGATGGAAATTAAAAATTTTGATTAATGAATAAGTGTCGACTCCTGAATAAGAGGGGTATGTCTCATGGAAAATATCTTAGAAGTTTGAAATTTTGTCTATGGTGATCATGGTAAGAGTTTAGATGACTGAAGATTATAAAATTTTTGAGGGTAGACATATAACGGTTGATTTTATATTAGGATTTATGAGAAAATATGATGGGCAAATGGTAAACTGATAATGTTAGAGAGAGATGATTAACCGACCTTCGTACGAAATCCTTTCGTGTTTTTCTCTAAAAAGATTTTCAACATCATTGAATCCTAGTTCCTAAATCACGACCAAATCGACTTCGACTATCCTTTTTTATCATAATTATATCTTGGATTGTACTTAATTGAATTAAATTTGATTACGACCTGAATCTCTATCCGTGTATGCTCGTTCTCAACTTTGTTGAGCTGTCCTCCACATTGCCTAAATTTTGATTTCCCCAATTCGATCAACTTAGATCGTACTGAGAATAAATATTTTTAATATATATTGTGATTGGATTTTTCATGCAAGTGACTTTCATTCTTAACTTTGATTTTGATTTTCTGAACCCTTTAAAGATGATTGGTAGTTACCTTCCTTTATTTTTATGAGTACCGGTTTTCACATAGGATGGTAGACTGTCGTACAGTTTTGATGATTATTATTTCTGTATCTTTTCTATGTTTAGCACTCTGGATTGCTTGTGTGTTTTGATACCCGATGACTGCCTTGGTTATAATGACTAGTATACCTAGATGAGACTTTCACTACCACCATATACCATGACCCTGTATGCCGTTCTTTTATTTGATGGTATGATTGTTTAAGTCCTGGGACTTTGATTGTGGGGGTTTGACCTAGAGGGAGTAGAGACATTTTAATTTCGAGGACGAAATTTTTATAAGGTGGGTAGGATGTTAGCACCCTGAAATTCGGGTTGATTTTTTTTTTCATTTTATTTATTTTCTGATTGTTTGGTTACATTAAATATTTTATTCTATTTATTTATCTGTTAGTGTACTCTTTCATGCCATTGATATTTGGAGTATCAGGGATGTTCAACTCTGGAAATCTTCTTCACGAGTTTTGGAGTGGACACGATTACCTTCATGACGGTATATGGTGTCCCACCCAAACTTGTTCCCTTGTGCTCTTCCTGCTTTGCTGAACTTTGGGTCAGTTTAGACCAATTGATTGTTATTTATTTTCCCACTCTTTTTTTTGATCATTTTCAGCGCGTTACCATGACATTTAAATTGGGAGCGCAAGACCAGTCAGTTTCTTGAAACCAACTCCTCATTGATGATCTACTCGAGACGCTCGTCACCCATGACCTTTGTGTCCCACTCAGACACGTCATTTCTGTTGACACAAAGTCACAGTCAACTAAATATTGACTACATTGACTAAATAATATCTGTATAAATTCAATACGACACACGACGTCTGCTTTCAGTTCAGGACAGACGACAGCTCAGTTTCCGGCTCTCAGTATATTTTCGAGTCTGTACTTTTACATTTTATTGAGTCTAGAAGTATGTTCTCTGAGTAATGCTGAGCTCTTGGAACTTAGTCTATAAGCCTACCCAAATCCCAAACTCCACTAAATCAAAAACTGCCCACTGGTCCCCTCAGAACCAGCTCTGTGCTCTGGAGACAGAGTTCGGGCCGAACTCTGCCTCCACACAGAGTTCGGGCCGAACTCTGTCCCTTAGAAATCAGGAACCCTAATTTTAGGGTTAGCTGGTTGCTAGCTGTCCAACGGCCAAATTTTTGAATTTTCCTACCCGAATTCTGGCCGAATTCTGCGTCTAAAAACAGTATAAATAGGGCATGAATTCTCTCATTTTGAATCACTCAATCTTCTCTTCTCTTCTCTCCTATAAACTGAAATAAGCCATACCCTTCCTATCTACTAGCCACAAGCCTCCTAAGTCTCGAGTGCTCAGCATCTCTCAGTTAGGATTCTTGTGCAAGAGTGAAGAAGTCGCTTGGACAAGTCCAAGCAATCGCCACTGCGATTCTCTGTAAGAAGTTGACGTGCTCTTCTGAAGTAAAGGCACGGGTTGTAAGCTACTATTTCACAAATAGTGGATTTAATCCTGAGCTAGAGTTCTCAGGCCTGGACTAGTCCTCCACGAGGGAAACCAGGTTAAAATCGCTGTGTTTGCGTATGCTCTTCTGCTCTTCATTTATTTTCCGCACTTTACTCTGATTATTTATTGTTGGTGAAAGAGTTATTTTTAATTAGCTATTTTTCTATATAAACTCTATTCACCCCCCTCTAGAGTTGCCAAACTGTTCTTCAATTGGTATCAGAGCTCTGTTCTCTTTATAAGGACTAACATCCTAAGAGCTGATCCATGGCAACCACACAATCCTTGATCTCCAATTATGGTGAAGGTCAGTCCACTCATAGGCCTCCCCTATTTGATGGGACTAACTACACATATTGGAAAACAAGGATGAGTTTTTATCTGAAGTCTCTAGACTTTGACCTGTGGACTGTCGTAACTGACGGTTATAAAAAGCCCGCCAGAATAGTTGTCGATGGTGACCTCATTGAGAAACCACACGACAAATATTCTGTCGAGGAGAAGAAATAGGCAAGTCTAGATGCTAGGGCTATTAATGCTTTATTCTGTGCTATAGACAGGAACGAGTTTAACAGGGTCTCTACATGCACCACTGCTCATGAAGTATGGAGACTTCTAGAAGTGACGCATGAAGGAACCACTCAAGTCAAGGAATCGAAGATAAGCCGTCTCACTCAAGAGTACGAAGCCTTCAAGATGAAGCCAAATGAGACGATCACTCAAATGTTCACAAGATTCCTCGACATCATCAATCCTCTATCCTCGCTTGGAAAGCAGTACTCAAACCACGAGAAGATTCGTAAGCTGCTCAGAGGGCTACCAAAGATTTGGAACCCTAAGGTGACAGCCATCATAGAAGGAAACGATCTCACAACAATGTCAATGGAGACCTTGATGGGCAAGCTTATGACTCACGAGTTTGACCTCAAGGACTTCGAAGAGCCTGCTCCGAAGACCAGGGAGATCGCACTCAAAGCTCATCAACGAAGAGCTAATCATGATGAGACCGAAGAAGATAATTCAGATGATGAAGATCAAGCTCTCATGGTTCGCAACTTCAGGAAATTCCTTCGCTTCAATCGAAGGAAGAAAGAATCTCAAGAAGACGATGAAGAAGAACCAACTTGTTACGGTTGCAAGAAAACTGGACATGTCCGAAAAGACTGCCCATTCCTGAAGAAGGGCAACCGCTATGAGAAGCCATACAAAAGGAACTCATCAAAGAAATATGCCAACACGGGCATTTGGCATGAAAGTGAAGTAAGTGACTCTGAGGAAGAAAAGGACTCTCCTCAAGATACAGCAAATGTGTGCCTAATAGCAACTTCCAACAAGGTATCTAACGAAACTCTAGATGACTTCTCTTTTGATGAACTTGGCGATGCTTTCACTGATTTACTCGATGATCATAAAAAGGTCATCGGTAAATATAAACATGCCAAGGACAAGATCAAAAGTCTAGAAGATGAGATACAAAGAATTTCTTTACTTCTTGATAATGTTAGAAACACATCTCCCACTAATGACACTGATGAAGTATCCAAGCTTACATTAAGCTTACATGATGCTGAAGCATGTATTGAGCAACAAACTCAAGAAATCACTACTCTCAATACGTTGCTTGCTGAAGAAAAGAGTAGACACAAGATTTCCATGACTAAGATTTATGGCTTAAATATTAAGATTGATGAACTGCAAGCTATGTCTAAAAGATTAGAAACCAAATTGGGTAAACAGGTTGTTCAACCTCAAACCCAATCACATGGGCACAACACCACTCATGCTAGTCAACCACGTCATTCTCATGCAGCACATAACCATGCATTTATATACACAAACTTTCACAAACCACGTGCACGTAAGAATACTTCTCATACTCATCATACTGCACAAAGACACAATCAATATCACTCTCATCATACTATGACACATCAACATACCATGCCACGTAGACAAAATCATCATATTATGTCACATAGGCAAAATCATCATGTTATGCCACAACATTACACTATGCCATATAGACAATTTCAGCATGCCACTCCTCACAGTCAATATTATCATGCTATGCCACACAGACATCATCATCATGCCACTCACTCTATGCATAGTCATTATTACCATGCTAACTCTCCATATCATCCTCATCCTGTTGCTTATAGATATCATTCTCATGCTCCCAGTATAAATAAAAATGCTATCTGTACTTACTGTGGAACACATGGACACATCTCACCACAGTGTAGAGTTAGAAGACTGGTAAACAAGAAAATATATGCTTGGTTTCCAAAAACTAACTTTTCAGGACCCTCAAGAAAATGGGTACCAAAGGTCACATCTACTCTTGATGTAGGTGGACCTTCCCTCCTCAACTGAGAGTAAGTGGATTCTCGATAGTGGATGCTCGCGACATATGATGGGAGACGCAAATCTTTTTGCATCACTATCGATGAAAAGAGAAGGATACGTATCCTTCAGTAACAATCTCAAAGGGCACATAATAGGTAACGGTATCATTGGTCATCCTCCTTCTCCTGTTATAAAGGATGTCTGCCTGGTGACCGAGTTAAAGCATAACCTGCTCAGCATTAGCCATCTTGCTGATCATTGATATGATATTAACTTTGGACAAAACCATTGCTATATCTACGATAGGTCAACATGAGACATTGCTTTTGAAGGAAAAAGAGAGGACAACATCTATATTTTCTATCTCTCTATAAATACTAACCATGCAGGTAGATGTTTATATGCCCACAAAGACGAACGACTGCTTTGGCACCAGCGTCTTGGTCACGCTAATATGGATACTATATCCAGGCTATCAACCAAGAAGCTAGTGAGAGGATTACCAGACATCACATTCAAAAAGGACACGGTATGTGCCGAATGTGAACTAAACAAGGCTACAAAATCCTCATTTCATTCCATTAACTCTGTAAGTACCACTAGACCCCTGCAATTACTTCATATGGATTTATTTGGGCCTAGTAGAATAGCTAGTCTTGGTGGCAAGCTATATGCTTTTGTGATTATTGATGATTTTTTAAGATTTACTTGGGTTTTCTTTCTCGCTAATAAGAGCGATGCTATTTCTGTTTTCAAAATTTTTGTAAAGAAAGTGCAAAACAAAAAAGGCTACATGATTACTCGAATCCGAAGTGATCATGGAGGCGAATTCGTAAATTCTGATTTTGAAAATTTTTGTAATGCAAATGGTTTTGATCATGAATTTTCTTGTCCAAGAACTCCTCAACAAAATGGCGTTGTGGAGCGAAAGAATAGGACTCTTGGCGATATGGCTAGAGTCATGTTGAATAAATTTTCTCTTTCGAAATATTTTTGGGCAGAGGCTGTAAGTACAGCATGCCATATTTTGAATAGGGTGCTTATTCGTCCCATTACGAAGAAAACACCCTATGAGCTTTGGTTTAGGAGAACCCCCAATGTTTCTTATTTTAAAGTTTTTGGTTGTAGATGTTTTATCCTTAACACCAAAGACAACTTAGGCAAATTTGATGCCAAAGCTGATGATGGTATCTTTCTTGGTTATGCCGCCAAGAGTAAGGGATATAGAGTTTTCAACAAACGCTCACTTATTGTGGAGGAGTCAACTAATGTGACTTTTGATGAAGATAACAGTACAGTAAGTGCTCTTGATGATGATGTTGAGCCATCAATTTCTACTCCAATGAATACTTCAACTGAAACTAATTCTCTGGAGGGTTTGCCTAAGAAATTCTCTTTCAAACCTTCTCATCCAGAAAATTTAGTTATAGGAGAAGTTTTACGTGGAGTAACTACTAGATCATCACTAAGAGACTCCGTTGCTAGCACTGCCTTCATTTCACAAGTAGAGCATAAAAACATTTCTGAAGCTTTTAATGATGAATTTTGTATTTCTGCTATGCAAGAAGAACTCAACCAATTTGAGAGGAGCCAAGTATGGGAACTAGTTCCTAGACCGGCTAATCACTCAATAAATTGTACCAAATGGGTGTTTAGAAACAAAGTAAATGAAGATGGTTCAGTCACTCGCAACAAAGCTCGTCTAGTAGCTCAAGGATACAACCAAGAGGAAGGTATCGACTACGATGAGACATATGCTCCTGTTGCTAGACTAGAATCCATTCGGATGCTTTGTGCTTTTGCCAATCATCGGAACTTTAAATTATTTCAAATGGATGTTAAAAGTGCTTTCTTGAATGGCTTTATTAAGGAAGAAGTTTATGTCAAACAACCTCCTGGCTTTGAAAATCACAAATTTCCCGACCACGTGTTCAAGCTGAAGAAAGCGCTTTATGGCCTTAAACAAGCCCCCAGAGCTTGGTATGAAAGGCTAAGCAGCTTCTTGCTTGAGAAAGGTTTTTAAAAAGGGAAAATTGACACTACACTGTTTATCAAATCTTTTAAAGACACCATTCTATTAATTCAGATTTATGTTGATGATATTATTTTTGGGTCTACTGATGAAACTCTTTGTCAAGAATTTGCCAAGTGTATGCAGACAGAATTTGAGATGAGCATGATGGGAGAGCTCAACTATTTTCTTGGTCTGCAAGTGAAACAAATGGCTAATGGAACTTTCATCTGCCAATCGAAGTATACCAAGGACATGCTGAAGAAGTTCGATCTTGACAACGTCAAACCAATTAGCACGCCAATGGCTACTTCAACCAAACTCGAACCAGATGAGTGCGGCAAACCCGTTGATCAACGTAAGTATCGAGGTATGATAGGCAGCTTACTCTATTTAACTGCTAGTCGTCCCGATATCATGTTCAGTGTTTGCCTATGTGCTAAATATCAAGCTAATCCTAAGGAATCACACATGACCGCGGTTAAGCGTATCTTTAGATACCTTAAGGGTACTGTTACAGTGGGCCTATGGTATCCCAAGTCAACATCATTTGACCTTATTGGTTACTCCGATGCTGACTTCGCTGGATGCAAGGTCGACCGTAAAAGTACGAGCGGCACGTGTCATTTATTAGGAAAAGCTTTAGTCTCCTGGTTTAGCAAGAAGCAGAACTCTGTTGCACTATCCACAACAGAAGCTGAATACATAGCAGCTGGGCGTTGTTGTGCACAAATTCTATGGATGAAGCAAACCCTTGAAGACTATAAGTTATCTTTCATGCATATTCCTATATTCTGTGACAATACTAGTGCCATCAATTTGACTAAGAACCCTGTCTGCCACTCACGCACTAAACACATTGAGATCAGACACCACTTTTTGCGTGATCATCAGCAAAATGGCACGATTAACTTAGAATTTATTGACACTGATCATCAGCTGGCAGATTTCTTTACTAAGCCATTATCCGAAGAGCGCTTCAATTTTTTTTGTCGTGAACTTGGAATTTTAGATGAAGCAGTTATAAATTGAAACTCACCTGCGTAAATATCGAGTATATTGTGATTCTTTTACGAAGAATTTGGTATGGGTACAAGCCGAAAGGGTCCTTCTGACAACAAGGCGTAAAAGCCTAAGCGACACGGTGCACTAGTCCTCAGGACTACCGCTAGCTGGGATCCGGCCCCTGCAGCTAACCCATGGCAAGTTTGAACTATTGAACCACAATATATGTCCTTATTTATTATATGGCTCGTTCTCGATTTACTATTGCCTATTTGACTTTTTCTAAAGTTCATTCTGATTTCTGAGTACCTATCTATCTATTTTTTATTCAACATTTTTCTTTGTTGTTCTTGATTATCATTTTTTTTATATACTTCAACTTTTTCTTCATTTTTTAGCCTGTGTTCTGTTCTGGACCATTGAACCAGAACTCGGGGCGAACTCTGCCCCTATCAGAGTTCGGGCCGAGTTCGGTCCCTAGGTTCCAGGGTCGGGATCTGGCTCTGCCGTTGGATCAATTCTAATCCAATGGTCACTATTCTATCCGACCAAAGACAAAGCCCTACTTTATGTCGGAATTCCTTCTCTCTCCTTCACCATTGCCTTCTTCCTCACCTCTCCAAACTCCTTCCTTCAAACCCTAACCCTAGTTTTTGATCTAGAGTGCTCCATTGCTCCTCAAAATCAAGGAAAAAGGGTTTCACATCATTCTCTTCCACTGTTTATTAATCATTTGAGGTATCATTCTTGTCTTCTATACTTCACTCTATAAAGTTTTTATGGCTCCTCGCTTGTTCAATCGTGGAAAGAGGATTCGAACTGAGAGTATTTCCTCTTCGGATACTCCTCCTACGAAGGAACATATCATTGAACAACTTCAACCACCTCATCCGTTGTTCAACCCACCTCGTCCTCAAAACCCTTCTACCTATGACAACCGATTATTTGTTTCACTAGATGCCTCAAACAACTGGTTTAGTGACTATCGGAATCGTCAGGTATTCGCAGGACATCCTATTAATTTTTCTATCTTCTCTCAATATGATTCTTTATTTCATGACCTCTGCTTTGATGAGCTTATCACTACCACTTCTGCTATCTATCGTCATGCTATCCAAATGTTCTACTGCAACATGACATTTGATGATCTCCATATTTATTCACGAGTTGCATGTATCAATATATCTTTTGATGACTTTGACTTAGCCGAATATCTTGATCTTCAAGAGCCCAATTCTTGGGAAAAGCTAGTTGACGCTCGCTCGTTCCGTTTTCCCGACGGAATTTCCCTTGAGAGCTTCAAGGACGATTTGTGTACTCCATACACACGTCCTCGCAAGCTCACGGCTAAATATCTCAACCCATATTTTTCTGACCTTCATTGGATTATTTCTAACACCATTCTACCCAAAACAGGTTCCCATGATAACATCACTTATCTTGAAATATCTGCTCTTTACCATCTTCACTTTGGAATTTCTTTCAATCTTCCACGTACAATGATGGACTGGATGATTCACTGTAGGAAGAAACCACGAGCTCTGGTTTATCCTCTGTACCTTCCTATGATCTTTCGTGCATTTAACATTCCACTTGATCTCTGTCCGTTCATGCCTGCTCCTGCTTTTCTGTCCAAGGCATGCCGTACTCAGGCAGTTGTCGCCTCTCCTGAGGCCTCTGAGCATTCTGATGATGAGGAGCCTGACGCCCCTCCTTTTGGTCAGGATGCCCCTCCTCCTCCTGCCACTCTTGAGTCCATTCAGACCATGCTTCGCGATCGCTTTGCCATTGAGGATGATCGCTGGACGCAGCAGGATTACCGTACCACTTTGCAGATTAGTGCCATTGGGAACTCTCTGCATGATATGCGGTATTCGCTTGCTCGTCATCCTGATCTGCATGTGCCTATTGAGCGGGATCCAGATCGCGCGGGTCATCGTATAAACGATCCGTGGGTCATGAGGTATATGGATCCGGATGATGCTTTTGTGGACCCTCGTCGCTCCTTTCCTGGTCCTTCAGATGTTCCAGGACCTTCTCGTGCTCCATGATGGAGATTGGCGTGATATGCTGCTGCCACTGCTGATGGTCTTAGTTGCCTTTTGATTTTAGTTATTTCAGTTTGTTATGGATTTATGTACTGGATTTATGTCTTAAAACTCTGATGATGTGCTTGACATTCTGGTTGATGGATAACATTTTATGCTATTTCTCGTAGTTTTACTTTATGTCAGTGACTTATTTTGTATAGTATTATACTGTTTCTTCTCTGCCTGGTGTGGTTACATTACTATTCATTGCCTATACTGCACTTTACATGATTTTCCTTATGCAGTTGATCTGATCCTTTATATTGCTAACTGCCAAAAGGGGGAGAAATATGTATCTTTTTGTATGTGTATATATATCTGTGCTTGTTTGGGAAGATATTATCTATCAGGCCACAGGTTCTATGCATTGATTACGGGGGAGAGCTATTGCTTCTAGCTCGGCACCGTTCACTGATTACGAGGGAGCTATCCTATTCTAGCTCGGCACCGTTCACTGATTACGGGGGAGCTATCCTATTCTAGCTCGGCATCGTTTATGGGGGAGCTGTGTTGTAATCAACTGTGTCCAGGTATGAATATTGAAATATACATATATTATTTTGTCAATTATCAATATGGGGGAGATTGTTGACACAAAGTCACAGTCAACCAAATATTGACTACATTGACTAAATAATATCTGTATAAATTCAATACGACACACGACGTCTGCTTTCAGTTCAGGACAGACGACAGCTCAGTTTCCGGCTCTCAGTATATTTTCGAGTCTGTACTTTTACATTTTATTGAGTCTAGAAGTATGTTCTCTGAGTAATGCTGAGCTCTTGGAACTTAGTCTATAAGCCTACCCAAATCCCAAACTCCACTAAATCAAAAACTGCCCACTGGTCCCCTCAGAACCAGCTCTGTGCTCTGGAGACAGAGTTCGGGCCGAACTCTGCCTCCACACAGAGTTCGGGCCGAACTCTGTCCCCTAGAAATCAGGAACCCTAATTTTAGGGTTAGCTGGTTGCTAGCTGTCCAACGGCCAAATTTTTGAATTTTCCTACCCGAATTCTGGCCGAATTCTGCCTCTAAAAACAGTATAAATAGGGCATGAATTCTCTCATTTTGAATCACTCAATCTTCTCTTCTCTTCTCTCCTATAAGCTGAAATAAGCCATACCCTTCCTATCTACTAGCCACAAGCCTCCTAAGTCTCGAGTGCTCAGCATCTCTCAGTTAGGATTCTTGTGCAAGAGTGAAGAAGTCGCTTGGACAAGTCCAAGCAATCGCCACTGCGATTCTCTGTAAGAAGTTGACGTGCTCTTCTGAAGTAAAGGCACGGGTTGTAAGCTACTATTTCACAAATAGTGGATTTAATCCTGAGCTAGAGTTCTCAGGCCTGGACTAGTCCTCCACGAGGGAAACCAGGTTAAAATCGCTGTGTTTGCGTATGCTCTTCTGCTCTTCATTTATTTTCCGCACTTTACTCTGATTATTTATTGTTGGTGAAAGAGTTATTTTTAATTGGCTATTTTTCTATATAAACTCTATTCACCCCCCTCTAGAGTTGCCAAACTGTTCTTCAATTTCGGGCTCCATTTGATTCGCACAACTTTTCCGACACGTGACCCGATTTTATTTCACGCCACGGCGTCATATTCATTTTCCAACTTGATTTGTGGGTCCCCTATCGACCAAAACCTGTCAGCCCCAACTATGGACATGGCCCACTTTGAGCCTACTATCCGTCCGCCACTTGTGTCCCATTATTTGGAATCCCCATGTGCTACTTATTTACACATGATCATCGACGCCTATTTTTAATTCAATTTTTGCACGATGTCCAGTTTTGACCCAATCCGGCTCCACCGAGCCCAGTCCAGCCTTGTGTTGCCCTCCATCGGGACACCCTCATTTCTCTGTGTCCAAAAATAATATTCAATACCTACCTTTCTATTTCAAATTTTGAGTGTAATCTCCATTGATTTTAAATTCCAAATAAATCCATTTTCCACCCTTGATTTTTCCCTCAATCCATCATCACCATTTATTTTCCCCCACACTCACAAATTCCACCCTCAGCCTCTTTTTCCTTGAAAAATATTAGTACTCATTCTACCATTTTTTAATTATTTATTGAAATTTTTCCTTGAATTAATCCTATAGGAATAACCTAATATTTCCTATTTAAATTCTAGCCATTGATTTTCCTAATCAATCCCCACCATTAAATTCCCTACAACTTTTCCCCCAACCCCTTGGCAGCATGTGTAGCCGGCCCTAACATTGATGGAGAGAACACTTTTCTCTTTCTCACATTTAATACATATCCACTTTTTCACTCTCTCTCTCTTTCTATTACTACTCAACAATAACATCCCACACACAGCAGCAAAACCATCTCAAACCCAAGCAAACCCGACCCCAGCTCACGTCTCCTCCCTCTCCTCACTGGCAGCCGACCCCCCGGCCATCGCCGTTGGCCCCACAGTCTCCTCCTCTCCATCTCCTCTCCTTCTCTCCTCCTCTGCCACCTTAACCCGACCACCATCACCATTCTCCGACACCACCTCCAACACCAAACCGCCGCCACCACTGCCTACGCCACCTCCAGCCCGACTGCCACCATGCTCCGCCACCTTCGCCGCCGTGCCGCCGCTGTGTTCGCCGCACCGCCGCGCGCGCGCTGGCGCAACACAGCAGCGGCAGCACCTTGGGCGCGCGCACGAGCGGGCGTGGCCGCCGCCGCCGCCGTGCCGTCGTGTCCCGGCGACCCCCGCCGTGGGTAGCCCCCTCTCCGGCGAACCCAAGCCTGCCTTCCCCTGACGGCCACCGTCCTCCGGGACGCGCCGTCGAGGCGATTCGTGCGTTTTGAACGACGTCCCGTCGTGACGCACGCGAAATCACGTTCATTTTGGCGCTCCGTTGCTGCAACTTCGTGCGCGTTTTCCCGGAGATCCGACCGTTGGATCGACGATTTCTTTGCTCCGTCGCAATCTCGGTATATCCACCTTCGCTCATGTCAATTTTCGTCCGTTAATTTTATCGTTTGATACATGAAAACCGGCCACCAAGTTGACCGTTTAAATTGTATTAAATTTGGACAGTTTCGCGGGGCCAACTTCGTCAGCTTATATCTCCTCCACCGCAGCTCCGTTTGGCGTGCGACCAGTTCCGGTGCGAAGCTGGTATAACCCTCTTCCTGCCCCCTTTAGATTTCATTTCAGTTTGAGCTTGTTTGATTGGTTGAATTTGACGCCAAAGTTGGCCGTCCGAATTCGAAATTTCCAACTTGTAAAATTCTATTTTTGAACACGGGACTCCAGATTTCATTTCTGACACCACCATTAGACTTGTGGCGTCGTTCTGGCATGTTTTCATATAAAATTTGTTAGATTTGGAGAACGTGGGCCCGGGCACGCATTTCGGTGCAAAGCGGGTCCCACATTCTGGGTCAACGGGACTTTTTGACGCTGGCTCATCGGAATCCAATTCTGGAGATACCGTTGAGTTCGTATCGTCATTCTGGACTCGTTGACATATAATTTGCTAGGTTTTGGTAGACATTGGGTCTGGCACGCATTTCGGTGCAAGTCGGATACCAATATCCGGGTCAACGGGTCATTTTGAGATCGGCTCATCGGAATCCAATTCCGGAGATACCGTTGAGTTCGTATCTTCATTCTGGACTCGTTGACAGGTAGTTTGCTAAGTTTTGAGAACTTTGGCTCCGACACGCATTTCCGTGCAAACCGAAATTCTAAGTTCTGGTCAACGGGCCAAAATGAGATCGGGTCGACGGAATCCAATTCTGGAGATACCGTTGGGTTCGTATCGACATTCTGGTTGCGTGGACATATAATTTGTTGTATTTTGTAGACTTATTTTCTTGCACGTTTTTCGTTGCAAAACGGCTCCGACACGGACACCGTTTTGACCCGAAATTACCTTTTTGCCCTTGTGTCCAAATTGGACCGTTGGGTAGGCTACCCTAGCTAATTTGACCATTCTGGACACGTTGGCGATGTTCATTTCATCGTCCGACAATGTTTGTTGATAATTTCTCTGAGCTTAACCTTTTTGTAATTAATTAAAAATTAATTCATATAATGTTCGTATTTCGAGATTAGTACAACGAAACTGAGATCAGTCAATTCCAGTGATCTCATATCGCTGAAATTGACAAGTTGGATACGTGGATCACTATAATAAGATTATCAACCTTACCGATAATCTTCTTATCTCGATTTGCGTGCCGTAAGTTTCGACGTACAAATAACGAAGTACACCTTATAATTAGATTAGATTTACCCTGTTTGACCGGAGTTGACCAGATGACCCAAAGTCAACTATAAGTCAACACTTGACCTAGTTTGACTAGATTATTGACCGGAGTCGACCTAGAGTTGTTTTGACTTAGAAGAACCTAGAATAATGTAGATTGATTATAGAGATTCATTTATTTCAACTTGAACCCCTTGTAACCTGTGTTGCTTTAAATAGGACTCTGTGGCTTCAGTGGGACCCCCTATACTTATCAGCTGTTCAGGTTATCGAGGCGAGTACATTCTCTGATCATTTCATATCCTGCTTAGAATTATTTCCTGCAGTAGATTACTCACTACCAAAATAAGTGGTTTTAGCGACGCCCAAAAACGTCGCTAAAATAATAAAATCCGTCGCTAATATGAATTACCGACGCAATTACCGACGTCTAAGTTATGTCGCCGTTTCCTTAGTCGCTGATTACAAAAACGTCGCTGAACGTCGCAATTACCGACATCCAGCGACGTAACTGTACGTCGGTGAGTTATCGACGTCTACCGTCTTGTCGTCGGTATATTAGCGACGTATATGTAGTCGCTACACGTCGATAAAGTCCTGGAATAATTACCGACGTCTACCGTCGTTTCGTCGGTAATATAGCGACGTGCATGTAGTCGCTAGACGTCGGTAAAGTTCCATACATTTTTTGCAGCTAGTCGTCGGTAAACGTCGGAAAAGCGTCGGAGACCTGTAATTTTTTTGCAGTTAGTCGTCGGTAAGTGTCGGAAAAACGTCGGAAAAATATATTTTTTGCAGCTTGTCGTCGGTAAACGTCGGAAAATGACGTCGATAAACGTCAGTAAGCATCGCTAAACGTCGCTAAAATTGTAAAAAAAATAAAAAAATAAAACACAGATTCTATATTACCACTCACAATTCAAGATGCTACACATATAGGTACACATTCAAATCCCCACTCACAATTCCAAATCACAGCGCATTCAAATCTCCACTCATAATTCAAGATGCTACACATATAGCTTTAATCTAATTTAATTAACATCCAATCCAAACACAATTAACATTTATTGACGAAGGAATTAACATCCAATCCAAAACGTCCAATCCAAACAATAAAATCCGTCAAATCGATACAAACACAAATAACATCCAAATCCAAACATCCAATCATAAGTCACAAACATATGATGATACAAACACAAACAAAAGTCCTAACTAGGACTACTAGTGATCTGGTGCAGGAGGGGCACCGCCGCAACGAAGGGATAACAACTCCTCATACTCCGCAAGTGAAATCGATACAGATGGAGCGCCAGGCTGTGACGTCGGTGGAGTCGATGTCGAAGAAGAAGGCGGTGGAGGCGGCGGAGTCGACGACGATGAAGGCGCACCCGTACCAGCATGCTCCAATGCTGTAAGTCGCTGGTTGTATGAAACCATGATAGATAACATTCTACCAGTGCTCTGGACCATCGAATCCTGCGCCAATCTCACCTTCTCGGCCATGGTCACCTGTCCTGTCTGCAACTCCGTCACCGTGTGCTCTAACCCTCCAACGCTGCGCTCTGTCCTCTCAGTCGTCTCCACGAGCCCCATAATGGCGCGGTCGAGCGCATCCAATCGTGCTATCAGCGCAGGATCGTCCGTAGGGTGCTGAGACTGCTGCTCGATCCGTCGTAGCAGGTCGTCACGGACAGACTCCATCATCTGGTGGACTCGGGCAGACTCCTGGGACGGCTGTGGACCATGCACACTAGCAGGAGATGTCCTAGAGGACTGGGTCGCAACTAGGGCTCCATAGGATCCCGTACCGTAGTACGTACCCCTATGGAGGCCACCAGCGGCGGTTATCCACAGCTCGTCCTCCGACGGAGCTTGAGTGGGCTGCGAGGAAGTACCAGCCACTCCAGCATCAGGTGCACTAGCAGTCGCCCGTTCCCGCAGCCTCTTATACTCGGCCTAGAAAGTATGGATAGTCTCTATGATTTCTAATTTCTAATTAATGTACTTATTTTTACTAACTTCATGAATATTTATTTGCATCATATTTACTAAGTTATATTAAAATTGACACGAAGTATTAAATTAAGATAACGTATTGTAATACTTACATAGGTCTGCTCGGCCCTCTCGTCAATAAGGACTCCGCCCTTCCGATGGGTGGCCAGGAAGACGGTCACCATGTCGGCATTACCGACCTTCCTTACCTGTAATTAAATATATTATCTTAGTAATAATTTATCGGATTTGCATTAAAATAATATTTCTAAAAGATAAAGACATACCAGACGACGGAAATGTTCCGTCATCGGAATCGACCCACCACACCACTTCGAGGCATGTTGCCTAGCCGCCTTAGCCTTCTCCGACTTCTCCTTGTACCTTGGCTCGTTGAATCGAGCCTTCATCGCATTCCACTGATCAGGGGTGATCCAACCTTTGATCGGCTTTCCGGCACGATCACGTTCCTTCTGATCATTAATAGAGTCGCGGATCAGCTTAGCAGCGACGGAAGGAAACATCCCCTCGATCAGCTCGGCCCGGTGCGGTGGATAGTAAAACATATCCTAGAACAGTACGAAACCAAATATTTATCAGTTATATATAATATGCATAAATTAAATGATTAATGTTAAAAACAAATCTATTTTAACCTTGAAGCGCGTAAACCAGTAGTTCTTCCTTTCGTCTGGAGCATCAGAGTAGTTAATCCAGGAACCACCATAATTATGCCTCAGCATATCGCCTAGGCGTCTCTGTACCCCTGGAGGACGATATCTATACAGACATATTATATTCATGAAAAAAGTTAATTTATGATAAAAACAGAAAAAAAAATCATATACCAAAATACCTACTTTGTACCGTCGGCCCAGATCTCCGTCCTCCCCTCCTCCGGAGGTGCGCACGCATCATCTTCATGATGCTGGTCGGCCGTCGGTGCATCCTCCTCGGCCGTCGGCGTAGCCTCCGCCATCTGCTCATCCGTCTCCATCATCGTATCAGCATCAGGAACGCTAGACGGGCGAGCATTCTCAACAGGTCTGGAACTACTCGTCCCAGGAGATATGCCACGTGATGTCGTCCCAACAGGCCCAGCTACTATCCGATATGGAGGAGTAATCGGCGACGAAGATCCAGAGCCGGTACCAGTAGGAGGTACCGAAGGAAAACTCCGTCCTCTAGCAGTACCTGTAGGAAGTACTGGAGGATCATGTCCTCGTCGTGCCCCTCGTAACGCTCCGCGACGACCTGCCATACCTGATAACAGTATATGATAGTACAAGAAATAATAGAGACTAGAAATATGAAAGTACAACAAATAATAGAGACTAGAAATATGAAAGTACAACAAATAATAGAGACTAAAAATATGACAGTACAACAAAGATAATAACCAAGGTAACATATGATGATACATTCTACAATAAACATCTAAGTCCAGATAATATATTCTAGAAGAAACATCTAAGTTCAGATAAGTATATCTCTCTCAATCATCTTCAGAATAATCATCTTGTTCGTCTTCCTCGACCTCATCTTCCTCTTCCTCCTCATCTTCAGAATAATCATCTAAGTCCCTGAAGAATATGCTAAGCTCCGTCAATGGATCCCAAACTGCCTGCGGTAAGAATTTCCGAAATGCAATCGGAATTAACCGCTCCATGAATACGTGACAATCATGGCTCTTCATACCTGTCAGTTTATTCTCCTTGAGGTCGACGCATCTTCTCAAGTTTGAAACATACCCATCTGGAAATTTCAGACCTTGAATCCACCTACAAAGCCTCACTTTATCCTCCTTCTCCAGTGAGAAAATTGCCTTAGGCTGCTTCAACTTCCCATTCCCGTCCTCTATCAAATGCAATGCAGGACGTCTACATATTTCTTTCAAGTCCAATCTAGCCTTAGGATTGTCTTTCGTCTTCCCCTTTACGTCCATTACAGTATTAATTATGTTGTCAAACACATTCTTCTCGATATGCATGACATCAAGGTTATGTCTAATCAGATTGGTGCTCCAGTATGGCAGATCCCAGAATATACTCCTCTTCGTCCAGTTATGAGTGCGACCAAATCCGTCACACTTGTAGCCCGTAGCAGGCTGCTCAATAGCACTTGGTAAATCTCTAACCTCCTCCCATATCGTAGCTCCGCACCACCTTGTCGGTGGATCACCCTTCTCCACAACGCCAGCACGAAAAGCATTCCTGTTCCTCCGGTACGGATGATCCTTCGGCAGGAATTGTCGATGACAATCGAAGAAGCACGGTTTGCCTCCGTGTTTCAAACGGAAAGCCTTAGTGTCGTCCATGCAACACGGACATGAAAGATGAACATGCGTGCTCCATCCAGATAACATTCCATAGGCCATAAACAACCGCTGCAAACGCGGCGTCAACGGCAAGTAGTGCATCGAAGAGGTAGGCTTCCTGGCACCGACAGACTTTCCTCTACCACAGGCCTTGTAGCGATCGACACCACAAAATCTGCAGGCGTCTTCATCCTTGTCGTCTTTGTAGTACAACATGTACCCGTTGCGACAGGCATCGATTTTTTCATATCCCATCCAGAGCGATCTAACCATCCTCTTAGACCGGTAGAAGTCTTTAGGCAACTTCGCACCCTCAGGCAATATTTCTATAAGCAACTCCATAATATGGTTGTAGCAATCTTGCGACATGTTAAAATCGGACTTGATGCTCAACAATCTTGTAACCACCTCCAACGGTGAATAATCCTCACAACCAGGATATAATGGAGTCCTTGCATTCTCCAGCAACTCCATGAACTGTGCAGCATCGGGGTTCGGTGCCTCCTCAGGTGCATCATGATCATCCGGATCGAAACTAGGCCCGGCCGCGTCAAAAACCATGTTCACCAACCCATCGTCGTAAGGAGCGTTGTTGTGGACATCCACATAAGGCTCGTACTCCGATGCTAAAGACACAAGTTCTCCGTGCTCGCTCCACTGATAGTAATTCGGCGTGAAACCCTTCGAGTACAAATGATACGTGACATCCACTTCTGGATGATATTTCAAGTTGCGACATCTCACACACGGACACTTAATTTTGGTACCGTCCATGTACTGAGGGAACGCCTTGGCAAACTGCAGGAACTGGTGTACACCCTCTATGAATTCATCCCGCACACCGCACATGTCATCAGGATGACGGTTGTACATCCAAGTACGATTCCGCAGATAGTAATTCAGCTCCATAATTCTGTAAGATAGATACATCAAGGTAGTGAAAATCTGTATCGTAAGACAAACTAAACATAATTAGTATATAATCATGTAACTGGTGGATCCGCTAGCTAGTAAGCCGGATGTACTTAATATCAGAGAGTATCAGATTAGTATCAGTATATAGGTTAGGTAGACCGTATCAGAGAGTATCAGATTAGTATCAGAAGAAGGGAGGAGCAGATGGGTCCAGAGCCATGGTGGAGAAGGAGAAGTAACATGAGAGCAGTTTCCGCCGTAACATCTCCTGGCTCTGCTGGCAACTGAAGTCCAGACGCTACAAAGGACGATCCTTCGCTGAAATTAACTACAACACCCATCAGTTCAAGTTCATTCCTAGATGAGTATATTCCAATGCCATAGAGGAAGGTCAACAAACTGATGGCTTCTATGGCATTGGAATCTACTCATATAGGAATGAACTTGAACTGATGGGTGTTGTAGTCGATTTCAGCGAAGGATCGTCCTTTGTAGCATCTGGACTTCAGTTTCCAGCAGAGCCACAGGAGATGTTACGGCGGAAACTGCTCTCATGTTACTTCTCCTCCTCCACCATGGCTCTGGACCCATCTGCTCCTCCCTTCTTTCCTTCTTCTCATTCGACTATCTCGACCTCCTATTCGGCCTACTATTCCGATACCGATACTTTGAACCTTGATCTTAACACAAACCTATATACTGATCGATACTAATCCGCTACGCCCGATACTAAGTATATACGGTCGATACTGATAGCGATAGTCCGATACCGATAGCGATAGTCCGATACCGATAGTTCGATCGATACCGATAGTTCGATACCGATAGCGATAGTCCGATACCGATAGCGATAGTTCGATACCGATAGCGATAGTCCGATACAGATACACATGGACCTACATATCTATATATCACTAGTAGCCATACTCCTCTACATACTACTCTACACTAGGATCTAGTAACCATATACTAAGTCAAAATCTAGGGTTTGACTGAATATGGGTTAACTTTCTGGTCAAACTAAGTCAAAATCTAGGTTTAATAGGGTGTGTGGGTGTTCACCATGTCAAAGTTCAGTCCATCTCTGGTGGACTCAAAAATGTACAGCAGGTGAGGAGAGTGTTAACCCCAGGTTTAGACATCTAACCCAAGTCAGTCTAATGAGATTCAATCTCAGATTTAACAAGTGTTTTCAGATTTACGAGAGGAAAAAGGTAAAAGAAGAAGAGTTCATACATTCATTTCCAAGTTTAACAGTTCATATAAATCTCAAGTTATATGCATGAAGGAAAGGAAAATCAAGTTCAGTCATGTATGCATTCTCAGGTTTCATGTTCAGTTAATCTCAGGTTAATGTTCAAAAACAATCTTAGTTATACATTACATCTCAAGTTCATCTCATTTCTCAGTTATTGCATATATTCATATCATGACAGTTTTGAACATGTAAGATATGAAATAAACTTAACATCTACATAACTGTGAACAATATCTAAACAAACTAAAATCCACAAATCAATCCCAGTATTAACATTACATCACAGTCTATATTTATCATTTAATTTCAATATTAATATAAAACTTACAGTTAAGTTGAGTAGCATAACCCATGTAATGCAAACCCAAATTGAACCCCAAAATACAAACCCATGTAATGCAAACCCAAGTTGAGTAGCATAACCCATGTAATCATATAACCACATCATTTAGTGAACCATACATTACATTAATTAACCAATTTATTATCCTATTAATCTCTGAAAATTCCCAGAACAGTGTAGGTATCATAGTTATGTAGGGAAACCCCAAACCATCAGTCCCACATGCCCCATCCGAAACCCCAAACCTAGTTTACATCTTCTTTCCCAATTTTAAAGGACTACGCCATCTCCAATGGGGGTTTATATTGATCAGAATAATATGCAAAAAAGAAAAAAAAAGTAATAAAAATGGCGTTAGGGTTAGGGTTTACCAAATTGACGAGGGGAAGAGGGGGTCGACGGTCTCCGGAGGACGGGGTCGGTGCTCGCGGCGGTCACGAAGGTCGGGGAGAGGAGAGGGGGTCGGTGCTCGCGGCGGTCACCGACGGTCGGCCGGGGAGCTGATGGGGGGGGAGGGGGAGGGTTGGGGAGAGGAGAGGGGTCGCCGAGGTCGGTGGGGGTCGCCGAGGGCGCGGTCGGACGGGGGTCGACGGGGTGGGGGAAGCCGGCTCGGGGTCGGGGGGGAAGGAAAATATTGGGGGGAAATAATGGGGGGAATGAAAACTCGAACCTGACCTATATTCACACTTTAGCGACGTAATATAAGAACGTCGGTAAACGTCGCTAATATCAATGATATTAGCGATGAAGTAATAAATACGTTGAAAAACGTCGCTAATATCACTAATATTAGCGACGTTTACCGACTTATACGCGACGTGAGCTCTTTAAAACGCAAACGTAGTTTAAATACGTCGCAGAACGTCGCTGTCAGTCGCTAATAGTGACGTCTTGCGACGTTATAAAAACGTCGCTAAATTATTATTTTCCTGCGACGTTTCTTAAAACGTCGCTAATTACGTCGGTAATATGACTTATTTTGGTAGTGACTTTACTTGTACTGTCACGTTGGTCACACGGATTGGTACTATATGGATCCTTTCTTGAGATGTTATCCTTAGGGAGCATCGGGTACTCTATATTCTGTGCGTTTCACTTACATGGCGTATCATATGCTTCTTTGGTTCTTTTATCACTTACGACATGTACCCTCATGATCGTAGAGTCTTCCTGGAATCTTACACTGTTGGGTATCCCCCAGAATCCTCATTTTTATGGGACTTACACTGTTGGGTTATCCCCAGAATCCCCATTTTTATGGGACTTACACTGTTGGGTTATCTCCAGAATTCCTATTTTTATGGGACTACTATGTATCACCTTCGGGGTCTACCACCCTTCGGGGGCTTATCACCTTCGGGGTCTATCACCTTCGGGGTCTGCTACATAGCATCATATAACATAACCTGGCTGGATCCTTGTGTATTGATCGGAGGTACGGGGGAGTATTACATGTTCATATTGTACTCTGACTCACTAGTCACTGCTAGTTCTCTATGTATAGTAGATATTTCTATTACAGCTCTCTCTCTGTTTACATACAGCATTTCTTTCGGTACCTGTACCTTACTTTACTGCATAATTATATTTTCTAACCTGCTATGAACTGTTGAGATGTACTGTGCTCGCTCCAGTCCTGACTGGACCTGTTAATAAATTTTACAGATAGCCTGGAGGTGCCTGCTAGCCTAGAGGAGACACAGTAGGGTTTGTTTAGGTAGTTTTCATTGTCTGGAGTTGTATTTACTTTGTGGATTACTGTATCTTTATTTGAGTTTTGAGATGTACTTCTGGATTCATGTATCTTAGACACTTAGACTTCTATCTCCTGTATTTATTTTGGATTTCATGTTTTATCTATCCTTATCATGCTCTACCTTAGATGTGATTGAATTTGTATCTGCCATGTCACCCCCATTCGGGGAGTATAAACTGCTTAGCTTTATATTGTTAGATGTTGTGACCTAGGACAGCGTTCTACCGCCGACACTGCGGCGTAGGCTGGGCATCGTTATGTTCTCGTACCCTAACTCTAGGGTGCGGGTCGTGACATGTCCCGAGGACATCGCTTCAGACTCGCAATCACAGATTACTTCTCCAAATGGGCGGAGGCTATTCCGCTGGCAGAAGTCAAGACTTCAAACGTGATCAGCTTTCTCAAGCATCACGTCATCTATCGCTTTGGACTGTCCCGAAGGATCTTCCACGATAATGGTCCGCAGTTCGCAAGCCACGCTTTCTATCGGTTTTGCGACAAACACCGAATCCAGATTATTGCTTTAACACCATACAACCCGACGGCTAATGGTCTGGCTGAAGTATTCAATAAAATAATCATCAAGCTTCTCAAGAAGTTCGTGTCATCAAACAAACGCGAATGGAATGAAAAGCTTGGCGAATGCTTATGGGCGTACTGTACTACAGTACGGACTGCCACCGGGAACACACCATTCTCTCTGGTATATAAAAGTGAGGCATTTCTCCCACTGGAGACTCAAATCCCCTCACTCTATGTCACTCTCATCTACCGATTGACGACGGATGATAATCACCATCGTCGACTACAAGAGTTGGAGGCCCTAGATGAGAAATACCTGTTAGCTCAACAGCGAATCGAGCTGTACCAAGCACGTATCTCTGGAGCCTTCAACAAAAAGGTTAAAATCAGAACATTCCAAGTGGACGATCTCGTTCTGGCAGTTCGGAGGCCGATGGTTATGACTCACAAAACTGCCGACAAATTCCAGCCAAAGTGGGAAGGCTCGTTCATCATCGACGCTGTATTCTCTAATGGAGCTTACCGCCTCGTAAAACAAAATGGAGACTTGCTCATGTTGCCCATCAACGACAAGTTCCTAAAGAAGTATTACGTCTGAAACGACATCCTCCAAAGTGATGAGTTACGTACCCTCTGGTACCGCTGAACTCACATCCCACCTTCAAATCTGCCAAAGTGATGCGTTACATACCCTCTGGTACCACTGAACTCACATCCTGACTTTAAATCTGCCAAAGTGATGAGTTATGTACCCTCTGGTACCGCTGAACTCACATCTCGACTTTAAATCTTCCAAAGTGGTGAGTTACGTACCCCCTGGTACCGCTGAACTTACATTCTGCATCCAAATATCCCGGATTGTTGAGTTATGTACCCCCTGGTACCGCTGAACTTATATTCTGATTCCAAAATTGTTGAGTTATGTACCTGCAGGTACCGCTGAACTTACACTATGGTCACTCCAGATGAACCTATATCGCATCTTTTAGGTAGTAGGTCATGTATGATCATACCTCTGAACTTTCTTCCTAAAAGAGCTCCCTCCTCATGATCCAATACCCGCACTTTCAGTACATAAAAAAGGGTAACAGAACCACAAATTTTCTGAAACAACCACGTCGATGTTACCTCTGAGTTGTTTCCCTTCCATCAAAAACAAACCGTCCCTAGCATAGAACTTCCACATCCTTATTACCTCTGAGTTGTTCTAGGTACCCTTCATGGAGCCCACTCCTGCCATGTCCTCACTACCTCTGAGTGGGAAGGCTCCATCGAAGAAACCCTCATATTTACCACGTCCACATTACCTCTGAGTAAGTATATTGGTTCTCTCTCGATTTATTATCCGTATCCAGAACCAGGGTACACCAAGGATAATAGGTCCACAAAAAGTCTCCCATTAGGACAACTACTTCAAGCAAAGAATAGAGCGAATGCATCATGTTCATTCAAAATCAGTTACATTTACATGACTACATCTCATGAGCAAGCCATAAAAGTTCTCCATCATTTCATTCAGACAAGAAGAAAAAAGATTATACTGATGTCCAAAAGAAGCAAAATACAAACTATAGCTAAAGGCAGACAGAAATATCAAGACAAAAGACGGATATTTATGAGAGACCACGAATCCTAGTTGTGGGGGCGCATATACCAATCCCTCAACCACTTTTCATATGAAGGATCTATTTGAGCAAGATCCTCGTCCGGAGCAGGAGGGTCAGAACTCCCAATACTACCACCTTCAGACTGGGGCTCCTCCTTTACAACAACTTCAATATTGGGAGTGTCTCCCTCCCCTACAGGCGCCAGCTCTTCTTTTGTTCCTCTATTCTTGGTATCACCTCCTCCTTAACGAGCGATGACTTTTGATTGATGAAAGGAGGTAGCAGCTCTTCCTTCACAATAATCTCAGCCTTCGGCAGGGATGCTACAAAAAAATTAAAGATAAAAGAAACAAAGTTAGAAGATGACCGAAGCCTTCTGTGGCCTAGTCTAGATGAGCTTATGCGGCACAGTTCAAAGGGAGGCTTATGCGGTCATGTTCAATGGAACTTTATGCGGCTAAATTCTGAGGAGCTTATGCGGTTCGGTTTAGCACAGCCTCATGCGGCCCAGTCTAGACGAGCTTATGCGGTTCTGTTTGAGGGGGCTTCATGCGGTTCGATTCAGAGGGACTTATGCAGCTCTGTTCTAAGGGTCATTATGCAGTTCAGTTTGTGAAGTGTTTATGCGGCCACTAGACAAACTCCATGCGGCTCGGACATGGAACATACCCCCATGCAGCTCGAACATGGGACATACATGCGGCCCATACAATTTGAACAGTTCGATGAAGACGAGGGACGCATTAAAGGCTTGTGCATAAAGCATGCAACAGAGCCGTCTTTGTTAGGGTTTCGAAGTATACGATCCTCCCAAACCCTTACCAGTAATGGTGGGGTGAACGTCGGGATGAACTTCAGGCTCCGTAGCTGACGAAGAAGCCACTCCCTTACCCTTCGTCGCAGCCTTGGAAGACTTGGGGCCATTGTTGATTGACGAGCGGAGAAGAAAGACAAAGAAAACAACTTACGGCAAGAAGAGTTGAAGACAGAAGAAAGTAAAGAAGTCTCTCTATCCAAAAATGCTCTTATTTATAGGCAGAAGGAGGGAGGACGCTTCGATCCACGTGCTGCATAAAAACAAAATCGACTCTTCAGTCATCGAGGCAAATCCGAATAATTAAAACCGACCATTGGGATCCTACCCCAAAAGGCGACTTTAAATCTAAAGCAAATTAAGAGTAATTAATGAGACGCACACGTGGTAGGAGACACATACGTGGCAGGGAGTCTATGTAGCCAGACAGTCCATGCGGCTAGGACGTCCATGCGGCTAGGACGTCCATTCGGTTAGAAAGTCCATGCGGCTAGAACATCCTATGCGGCCGGAAGAGTTTACATAGCCATGTTTCTTATTCAAAGTATTTCAATTTTGGAAATTGAAAACTTTGAAGGGGGTCTTGTAGAAGTATGGAAAAGAACAAGAAAAGCCCATGCGGTTCAGACAGAAAGAGCCTCATGCGGCTCAGGAATCCATTAGAAATTCATGCGGTTCAAAAGTCCTTTAGAGCCTCTTGCGGCTCAGGGAGGAGCCACGTGGCCCTAAGCAGTTCGCCTCTACAGCTGGCCATAAAGCAACTGCCTCATTAAATGCCCTGACGGTAGCTCTGACAGAAAGACGAAGTGACAACTTTGACATAAAGCTGAAATGATAGCTCTGACATGATGGCGTGCTCCTAGGGAAAAGAAAAAATCTTTTATATAGATGACATGATCCGCCAAGTCCCAACGCTCCCTATGCGGCTGCCACCCCTATGCGGCTGCCATCTTCATGTGGCTGCCCTCTTCATGCGGCTGCCTCCTTCATGCGGATGCCCTCTTCATGCGGCTGTCTCCTTCATGCGGCTGCCCTTTTCATGCGGCTGCCTCCTTCAAACGGCTGCCACCTTCATGCGGTTGCTACCCTCATGCGGCTGCCACCCTCACGCGGCTACCCTCCCTCATGCGGCTGCCACCCTCATATGGCCGCTACCTTCATGCGGCTGCTACCTTCATGTAGCTAGGATCGTGGGGGCCACCCGTACACGGTTCACTTAGAGACCGCACTCATGCGGCTCTGTCAGGGCATCCTACTCACGACAGTTGAGACACGTGCCGGTCCTCATGATAGTTGAGATACGTGGCGGTCCTCATGACAGTTGAGACACGTGGCGGTCTTATCCCCTCGGAGTTATGGCTGCTAGCAAATCATAACAATCCAGATTTGTTACAATCATCATAATTACCCGGATCAAATCAGATTAATTGCAATCAAGCAATTTGCGTGGCAGGAGATCCGAGCTCATCATAATAAATCACAAAGATTCATGGCAATCAACATTAATTTCTCATATGGATTTGGCACAAACAACATTAACTGCCCAGATTTGTTGTAATCAAGATTAACGGCCCAGATTAATTGCCAACAAAACAGGATCAAGGAAAATGGTAATTAATCCCCACATCGTCGACATTTTAAGGGTCAATCATTGCAAACCCTAATAATCACACCCCACTCCTATTTATAGCAAGGTGCCATTCCCTTGCAGAAGAGAAAAAAAAGAGGACCCCCGGCTGGACACACAGAGAAAAAAGGTACGCACAGAAGAGTCTCCCCACACATTCCGAGAGCATTTCTTCATCAGATCCAAGGCTACGTCCGATCGTCCAAGGAGTAAGGCAGAGCCGTCGCTTTCCCGAGTCTCTACCGTCACCCCCAGAATAAAAAATAAACAATTGTACTTTGATTGCTGTACCTAGGTTTTCATTCCTAGGCTTTCTTTGTACGAGCGAGTTTGTGTTGTGAGTCTAAGTTCAGTCCTCCTATAAAATTGTTCTGCACTTTTACAATCAATGGCAAACAAACTTGTCGACAAAGGCGATTGTTTCTTCGGACGGTATCCCAAGGCCACGGGATCGTTTCGGCCTAGAAAGAAATACGGATAGCTATGCCGGATACACACTACCGAAATACAGTCAATTAGCAACGAATTATTAGCGACGAAAAATTTCCGTCGGCGTTAGCGACGAATTTGCGGCAAATAGCCGACGGAAGTACCGACGACATGTCGATACATTTTTTTTTATTTTAAGGGGAGAAAAGGTCGCTCATCCGTCGCTAGGGCGTCAGAGACATAGCGACGGAGAAGCAGCGCCGTCGCTATATAGTCGATTATTTGGCAGGAATTATTGGGAGAAGTGGCGGGACAATTCTTCGACTACGTAGCGACGGATATTCTGTCGATAAGTATCAAAAAGAGCGACGGACTAGCGACAGATTTTTATCCGTCGGTAGTCCATCTCTAAATATACGTTCCAGACTTAAATTGAAACGACGGAGGGAACTTTTTATTCCTTCCAAATTTCACTCTCCCCTCTTTCTCTCCCGCGGCGGTGATCGATCGGCGACCTCCCTCTCCTCTCTCTCTCCTCACGGTGGTGATCGACGACCTCTCCTCTCTCCCCCAAAGGTAATCCCCTCTCCCTCTCTCTCTTCTCTCGTGCGTACGGTGGTGGGTGCAGCGGGCCGGAGGCAACGGGGGCTGCGGGGGCGGCATCGACTGCTGGAGCGACGGGGGCTGGGGGTTTGGCTGGGGCTGGGGGTTTGGCAGGGAAGGCAGGGGGTGGGGGGTGGCAGGGGGTGGAAGGGGCGACGAGGTGTTATGGGTGGCGTACGCGGGGCTGCGGGGGACGGCGGGGGGCGGCGGTGGCGGCGACGGGGGCTGCGGGGGCGCCGGGGGGGAGGAGGGTGAAACCATCGAGTGGTGCATCCCCGAATGTGGGCATACATTTCCCTAGTACACAAGTGTTTGGTTTGGCTTTCATTTGTTTCTTTTGGGTTCGATTTCATGTTTTCTTTTGATATTCTTTTGATACACTGATATTGGCAGTTTACTGTTTTCTTTAAAATGTTCAATTTGAAATCCAGGTTTTAAATGTGTCTTTGAAGGCCTATATACATGTATTTGAGGGTATATCTATGTAAGAGAGATTGGCATATATTGATATATATGGCCATGTGATTGATGATGTTCTTGAGAGGTTGGGGGCTGCCTCTCATTGGCAGGGAAAGCCCTGCAATAGTAAGAATGATTGTGGCCATGTGGCCGGTGTGATGTTGAGTGAGGGAGGAAAGTGAGGGTGTGTGTGGCATGGATTGTGAGTGTTATGTATTTCCTGTGTATTAATAGAGTGTTAGTGAGAGATTCGTTTGGGTAGTATTGAGTACAAGTGTCTGATACTAGGAAGTATCAGGGAGCGTTGCGTCAGAGAGCATATGTCTTATTTGTGTGTGTCTTGGGATAATCAATAGGAGAGAAGAGTGTATCAGTTGTGTGTTTTTATATAGATGTATATATCTATACATCTAACTGTGATATACATATGTGTATGTGTGCTTTAGAGAGTGAGGAATGAAGGCAGGCCTACCATGCCTATTAGCATGCATGACGACTTGGGGTGTAATGTGTGAGTGTAGGCATGGTAGAAAATATAGGTAATGCTAGTGTAACTAGACTAAGGTAGTGCTTGCTAGATAGTAAGGACACTCTAGTATCCTAACCAAGTTAATTTTACCCTAGATATTTAGGATATAGCTCCCATACCCTAGAAGTGGACTCTTGCAATTTAGAAATAGATAGATTGACTCAGTTTGATTAATTGACCTATAATGACTCTAAAACTTGATTTGTTGCTGCAAGCATAACACCACAAAAATATTTACTGACTCGTCAAGTTGAACCGTGTATAACATGCTCGACGCTTAAGAGGAATCATTTGGACTTAGTAGACTATCGAACTATCGATATCGGACTATCGGTATCGGTATCGAACTATCGGTATCGCTGGCGGACTATCGGACTATCGGACTATCGATATCGGTATCAAACTATCGGTATCGCACTATCGGTATCGGTATTGCACTATCGGTATCGGTATCGCACGATCGGTATCGGACTATCGGTATCGGTATCGTACTATCGGTATCGGTATCGAACTATCAGTATAGGTATCAAACTATCGGTATCGGTATCGGTATCCTTATGTACTTAGTATCGACCGTATCAGACTAGTATCTATCTATAGGTTTGGTATAGGCTGTATCAAATTGGTATTGACCTTAGCGAATTGGTATCGTCCTATCTGACATGTATCGGCTGTATAGCTAGGATTCGTACCGCCCTTATCGATTCGGTATCAGCCATATCCGATAGGTATCGACCGTATCGGATATGTATCGGCCGTATCAGATTAGCATGGTGGAAGGTTTAGTAACAACTGTACTTAGATTTTTCTCTTCTCCAGCTAGAATACCATTGCAAGAGAGTCACGAGAGAGTAAAAAATTCTCCTATATAACGATGTTTACTAGAGTGATTGACCAATTATAGTAACACATGCTGTATTTTCCATCAGGAAAGGAGAGATTGAAGGCAATAACATATAGAGTTGTATTTCAGAAGAAGACGAACTCCTATAAACTCTTTGTTCATAAAGAGTTTGTACGAGTTCTTCTCCCGAAATACAACTCTATATGTTATTGCTTTCAATCTCTCATTCCCTAATGGAAAATACAGCATGTGTGTTACTGTAATTGGCCAATCACTCTCGTAAACATCAATATGTAGGAGATTTTTTTTACTCTCGTGACTCTCTTGCAATGGTATTCTAGCTCGAGAAGAGAAAATCTAAGTACAGTTGCTATTAAACCTTCTACCATGCTTATCTGATACGACCGATACAATCCGATACGGCCGATACCTATTGGATATGGATGATACCAAATCGATAAGGCCGATATGAATCCTAGCTATACGGCCGATACATATCGGATAGGACGATACCAATTCGCTAAGGTCAATACCAATTTGATACGGCCTATACCAAACCTATAGACCGATACTAGTCTGATGCGGTCGATGCTAAGTACATCCGGCCTATATACCAGCGAATACACCAGTTACATGATTATATTTGTTTAGTTTGTCTTACTATACATATTTTTACATCCAATCTGTGATGTATCGTTTTCGTTGATCGTACATGGATGTACAAACGACAACACAAGAGCAGAATAAGTGTGAGTGACGATTTTCAGGCAGGCGTGGAAGTGTTTCTTAAGTGTGCCATGAGCAAATCTCAGTATATGGACGGTAACAAAATCAAGTGTCCATGTCATAATTGTTGCAATAGACGTTACGAAGAAGTGGTGAGTGTAAGAGATCATTTGACCCGTAAGGATTTCGTACGTGATTACGGCCTTGGTCATCGCAAGGTGAACTATATGCGGAAAGACAGGTTGCGAATGTTGCTACTTATGCTTTTGATGATAATGTTGCATCAAATTTTGTCGTCGAAGACAACAAATGCTCTGTTGATTATGGAGACATGCAGAACCTTGTACGAGATATGGTGTACGACGCGACAGGGCCTAATTTTGATTCGGAGGATCCTAATCCCGAAGCGAAGGGGTTCTATAATATGTTTCAGGATGCTGAAACTTTTTATATCCTGGTTGTGAGCCACATTTTGTACTGTCAGTGACGATGCGGTTGTTGAACATAGAGTCCGCTTTTTACTTGCCACAAACTTGCTATTATTGGATTATAACTAACCAAGGAGGTGTTACCGAACGAATCAATAGAGCTTCCAAAAAACTTCTACAAGTCGAAGATGATGGTCCGACAACTAGGACTGCGGTACGAGAAGATAGATTGTTGTCACAACGGATGCATGTTGTACTACAAGGAGAACAAGGATATAGAAAGTTACAGCTTCTGTAATGCGGATCGTTACAAGCTAGTCAGGGGAAAAGGAAAGTTAACTAGAAAACGACGTCCTTATAAGTATATGCATTACTTGTCGATCACGATGCGCTTGCAGAGGATGTATATGTCTCAGTATACAGCAGAACACATGATGTGGCACAACGAAGAATGCACAAAGGACGATGGAGAATTGTCACATCCTTCGGATGGAGAGGCGTGGAAATATTTTGATTTGCGTCATCCAGATTTTGCTACAGAGCCTAGAAATGTACGCATGGGGCTATGTTCTGATGGCTTCGCCCCTTTCGGACAGTCGGGAGCTCAATACTCCTGCTGGCTGGTCATTCTGACCCCTTACAATCTGCCACCATGGATGTGTATGAAGACTCCGTATATGTTCTTGACAGCTATCATACCGGGTCCCAAAAATCCACGAAGAATATCGATATATTTACAGCCGTTGGTGGATGAGCTGAAACAACTGTGGGAGATCGGCATCGTGACCTATGATATTTCCAGGAAACATAACTTTCAGATGAGAGCTTCACTGATGTGGACAATCAATGATTTTCCCGCATACGGTATGATGTCGGAATGGAGTACTCACGGCACCAAGTCTTGTCCGATATGCATACAAAATAGTAAGGCATTCCGCCTTAAGCATGGAGGAAAAACTTCTTTCTTTGATTGTCATCGTCAATTTTTGCCCGCAAGTCATCCTTGGAGAAAGAACAAGGACGTGTTCAGAGATGGAAAACAAGAATTTTCTCATCCGCTGCCAGATTGTCGGGATACGATATTTGGGAAGATATAAAGACTTGTCCACTGTAATGGAAGATCCATCGAACAATCGTGTCGATGGATTCGGACAAAGCCATAACTGGACCAAACGGAGTATCTTCTAGGACTTGCCTTATTGGAAAGATAATCTTATAAGGCATAATCTTGATGTTATGTATATCAAAAGAATGTGTTCGATAATGTCTTCAATACCGTCATGGATATAAAGGAAAGACGAAGGACAATCCAAAAGCAAGATAAGACATTGTCGAGATATGCAAGCGTCCTTATCTGAACTTGATACTGCTGGACAATTAAGTAAGCCGATAGCACAATACACATTGAGCAAGGAAGATAGATTAATAATCTGCAAGTGGGTATCTACTTTAAGATTTTCTGACGGTTATATGTCGAATTTGTCTATATGCGTTGATCTCAATGAACGCAAGCTAACGAAAGTGAAGAGTCATGACTGCCATGTGTTTATGGAAAGATTACTGCCTATTGCTTTGAAAGAGTTGTTGCCTTCTGCTGTATGGGTTCCGTTGGCCGAACTATCTATATTCTTTAGGGATATTTGTTCAACTAAGTTGACTGTGCAACACATGGTTGAACTTGAGGAGAAGATTATCTTAACAATTTGCAAGTTGGAGAAAATATTTCCTCTTGGCTTCTTCGACAGCATGGAGCATCTACCGATTCATCTAGCATACGAAGCCCGTGTCGGTACATCTATTCATTATTGATGGATGTACCCATTTGAAAGGTGCATAAAAATTGATATGATTTAAGTTGAATTTCAGTGGGTTTTAAAATTCATTCTTAATTCTCAAGATAATTTGTCTCTCTAGATACCTATACCGTCTAAAGAAAAAAGTTGGCAACAAGGTTCATATAGAGGCTTCGATATGCGAAACATATCTTATCGAAGAGGTGTCAAACTTCTGCTCCATTTATTTCGATACTTATGTTAAGACAAGTCGAAATAGACCTCAAAGGAATGACGAGGACGTTGAGGATAGAGGTATATTCAATGTAAGGGGTAAGCCTGTTGGGGCTAGTAAAAAACGGTGGTTGACTGACGACGAGTATGATGCCGCTCACCGATATGTCTTTTTAAACTGTGACATACAAGAAGTGAGAGATTTGGAGAAGTAAGTCAGTACACTTGCACTCGATATAATCTCAAATTTGATGAAGTAAGTGAGTACACTTATATATTCTTATTTTCTCTAATAGTGTATTTAGAGATGAAGTCAAAATGAGGACACCCGATATTATCGATGAGGGACTGCAAAGAGAGGTTGATTGTACATTTCCGTCATGGTTTCGCAAATACGTAAGTAACTGAGATTATAATTGAGGTTGATTTTATATATTCTTATAAAATATGTAAGTAACTGAGATTAGAAATATATAATTTAAAACATTTAAGTTATAAATATTGTTTACAAGTTTTATTGCCTGAAACATCACTCACTAATGAGAGTGTTCGTTATTTGGCATTGGGACCGAAGAAGCAAACAAAGACTTGGCCAGGCTATGTCGTTAATGGCTTCAGATTTAAGGCAACTCAGAATGCTATAAATGTCGAATTTATCAATAACGACATCAGTACCAAAGATTCCGGTGTTTGTATAGAGGCACCATATATGACGACGAACCGAACTTTGACTATTATGGAGTGCTTCGGGATATTGTAGATTTATAATATACTGGCCCTTATGATATGCATATTGTGATGTTCAAATGTGTGTGGTTCAATACGACACCAACGACACCAAATATCGGTTGGAGAATCGATAAACAATTTAGATTCGTCAATATAAATCATCGCAGGAGGTATAGAGGGTCCGATACATTTGCGATAGCAAATCAGGCTGTTCAAGTTTACTATACAAGCTACCCAAGGCATCGTAGAGATCGATTTGACTGGTGGTCAGTATGCAAGATTAAATCTAGAAATACATTCAATGTTGGAGACCCAACATACCAAGAGGACTAGATCGAAAAGTCTCAATACTTGGGACAACACTCGGATACAATGGATGTTGAAGATATTATTGAGGAAAATAGAGGGGAGGAAGAGGTTGATACACAAGACTTAGCTATCAACCAGGGAGAAAGAGGCATTTTGTCCCAAATATTGAGAGAAGAAGAAGAAGAGAAGAAGAAGAAGAAGAAGAGAAGAAGAAGAAGAGACGAATTTGATGGGATGACGATACAGATGAAATCGACGATAAAGATAAGGAGGAGGAGGAGGAGGATGATGAAGACGAGGTCGAGGATGAGAACGAAGACGATGATTAGGTTAAATATTGTTGTATATTAAAAATACTTCCAATTACGTGAATTAATGTTTTTTTCGTTCGATTATTTACTTATTGCAGATGGCACTCCTAGTCTTTTTCGTCGCGGTGGCACTCGTCTCCATACTGGTGATATGTATATTTTAGTGTAGAATTTTATATTCATTTATACTTTTATATTGTTAATTATGTTTATGTGTTCTATTTATAGGTCATGATGGCTGGCCGTGGTCGTGGTGCTGGTGGTTATCGTGGTGCTGGTGCTGGCGGTGGTGGTGGTGGTGGTCGTGTTCGTAGTGGTGCTGGTGGTCATGGTCGTATTCAATCTTCCCAGGATGTGACCCCATCCAGCGAGCCCGACCCGGAGAGTACCCCGAGCACAGAAGCATCCCGCTGTCGATCGACTACTTCATCGAGGCATGAGTCTGGATCTGCTAGCGGATCCGTTCCGCTATCGGACCTACCAGCGGACCCACCAGCACATCCACCAGTGGATCCCCCAGTTACTGTACAGTGGGCCCCAGAGTACCCCCATACTCGGTTCCATATGGTTACTGGGGAGTACATGCGCGGACCCGCGGATCCTCCGACGGTACCAGAAAGGCCGAGAGGCGAGTTCCGACGAGAGCTATGGCCCGTAGGGACCTCGTAAGTAAATTTAAGATAATTTATTAAATTTCTTTTATTTATTCAAGTTAATAATCCAGTCGTTTCTTCTTTGTAGGTTTTTTTCATTTAATGTTGCCAGGGCTTGGAGAAATTATCAGGGCTAACCTTCATGGTCCCTACCTCAACTTTTCGTTGGTGTCCCCAAACTTGAAGTACGTCTGGCTCGACGAGTTGAGGGTATAATCTATATCTTCTAGTTAATTATTAGTTACTCTTTAATCAACCATTTTTTAATTAATGATAATTGAATTTGTATGTTAGACGACGTACTGGTGGACCCCCATCTCGAGGACGCGATCCGCAGGACCTACAAAAGCGCTGCCTCAAAGAAGATACGGGATATGATTCATGACCTGAAAATGGGATAGACGAGGCTGAATTGGATCCGGCAGGACTATTATAAGGACCTCTTAGATATGATGATACTCCTGCATACAAGGAGAAATCGGAGAAGGCGAAGGCGAACCGACGGGCCGCGGGGCTTCATACGGGGGGATCAAGGTCCCCCGCAGCGACGCTTGCAGATCTGGTGAGATACCATAAATTCATTTCACTATCGAATTAGGTATTATTAATATACGGAGTTAATTAAGTTCTACGGAAATTTCGTATGCAGACCCAACGGGCGGTAAAGGAGAGAAGGGCGCCAGAATCGGTCACCATGCACGATGTCTTCCAGCATACGCACAAGAGATGGAAGGACGGGAGCATCGTCGACGAGAGGGCCAAGGATAGTGATGTAAGTACTTATGTTTATGAGATTTATGTTATAGTTAAAAGTATTCGGACTATAACATAGGTAAACTTAGGATTCACAGTTAGCTTAGTAAAACATAGGATTTAGATTACAACTTAGGTAAATCTTATAATAAAATACATCCATTTGATAGGCTGCGTATCGTGTGTTGGCCCAATGATTACATTGTGTTTTGAATATGGCTAATCAGTTAAGTTTAACATAATGATGTCACTAATATTCATATACTCACTATCATGTTGCTACTTAAACTTAGCATTGTCCTAATTGTCCCATATTATATTGCTATGCTTGTATCGTACTGCAACATATTCTGCTGGCCTAACATGTATTTGTAGACATGCAGTAAGCATAATCAAACATGATCAAACAGGACATAGGCAATGAAGAAATAATGATGGACCAAAGACGGCGTCACATAAAAAGATTTCTCCGAACCGCCTAGCGACCTATCCGGGGCCTCGCAGGGGGTTCCGTTGCCCGGTCAGCGGACAGGGTCGAGGGGCAGCGCCCCCGTCGGGGGTTCGGGGGCGAAGCCCCCGAAAGGTATTCAGATTTTCAGATCTGTATATCTTTGGACGACTGCTGTCAGGGAAAAAGACGTCTTCAGGGCTGCTCAAATATCAGAAGAAAGGCATCATCAAAGGGCTCTTGGTTTTCCTACTTGTTACAAGTCTGTAATCTTCAATTTATTGAGTCTAGGAAAATGTGTACGTTGAGTCGCACTGAGTCATCTCAACCCCTAGACATATCTCTCCAAGCTCTACCTTACAAACAGACCAATTCCTGAACCAAGCCCAAGCTCCACAAAGCCCAAAATCAATGGACCAATTCTGTCTTCTGGAGACAGAGTTCGGGCCGAACTCTGCCTCCACACAGAGTTCGGGCCGAACTCTGTCCCCTGATTTTAGGAACTGATTTTTAGGGCCTGCTTGCTGCTAGCTGTCCAACTGCCATATTTTTGAATCTTGAGGACAGAATTCTGGCCGAATTCTGCCTGTCCCGAACCCTATAAATAGGCCTTGGTTTCTCTCATTTGAAACCATCCACTCTTCTCTTCTTTTCTCTTACATAGCCTATATAGTCAAGAGCCTTACTCTTCCAATCTACTAGCCACAAAACTTCCTAAGCCCCAAGGTGCTCAAGTGCGATTCAGCTAGAAGTTTTTGTGCAAGAGTTGAAAAGAAAAGTCACTTGGACAATTCCAAGTCGCTTGGAAAATCCAAGCAAATCGCCACTGCGATCCTCTGTAAGAAGTTGACGTGCTCTTCTGAAGAAAAGGCACGGGTTGTAAACTACTATTTCACAAATAGTGGATTTGAATCCTGAGCTAGAGTTCTCAGGCCTGAACTAGTCCTCCACGAGGGAAACCAGGTTAAAACTGCTGTGTTTGCGTATGCTCTTCTGATCTTTATTTACTTCCGCATCTTTTCTGATTTATTTACTATCTTGATAGTTATTTTGTGGAGGTGATATAGAGTTAATTTTATTTGGTGATTATTGACACACACTCTATTCACCCCCCTCTAGAGTTGCCTATACATGTGTTTTCAATTGGTATCAGAGCAAGGTCTCTATTGTTAGGCTTAACATCCTTAGAGTAGATCCTTGTTTATTTGTGTATGGCATCATATTCTTCCTCCTCCGATGAAGAGGATTTTTCTTCTAGTAGCATAGACAATCATGTTTCTTCTAAATGCAATAAGTGCTCTAAGTGGAAAGCCATGGCTAACCATTCCTTAAAGTTTGCCAAGGCTTTTCATTCTACAAATGAAGAACTTGTAGAAAAGGTTATCCATTTAGAAGAAGCTAATGAGTTTTTGAGAAATGAAATCAATGATTTATTATCTAGACTTGACTCTCAAAACTCATCTGTGTTTCTTTAAAGAGTTTGAATGATTCTTTAATTTTGAAAATCAAATCTCTTTCCTCATCAATAGAAGACCTTAAGAAGCAAGCACATGAGCTAAATCATTTGCATGATTCTTCTATTGACTCTTTAAAGAAACAAAATGATGATTTTATTTCTAGAATTGCTTTATTTGAAAAAGAGAATTATGCTTTAAATGCTAAATTTGATTCTCTTACTTGTTTGCATAATGATTTGCTATTAGAACATGATATTCTTAAGACCAAATCCATGCATAGTGATTCTCTTACTTGTGTGCATAATGATTTGCATGATACTTTAAGACCAAATCCATGCATACTCACTCTAGAGATATTCATCATTCTAGTATGTCACATGCTCATAATCATGCTCATTCTAATACATGTGCACACACTAGTTTGGTGCTTCTATTGCTCTCGCATTGGACACATGAGTGTAACTTGTCCTATTCTAGAAGTTTTTCTACCAATGCTAGAGTAAATAGTATATGGGTCCCTAAAGCTAACAAATGTGGATCCAAGTTTATTTGGATACCAAAGTCTTCGCCTAATTGTAGGTGCGTCTTGTATCGGGATATAGCACCGAGGAGCGTGTTGGTGGTTGCAAAGCTCAAAGGTCATCTTCCAAGCAATTGCACCAACACAAGTGTGGCCACTAGAGCCACTTTGGTAACATGTTAAACGATTCTCTCTAAATGGTTTATATTTGTAGAATCTAGCATGTTTTTCTTTATGTCTTGCTACTAGCTCACATTGATATCCTTTAGTTGCTTATAATAATGTGAGATATAATACTAGCATGCTTAGTTGATTTTCTTTCTTTATCTAGCATGACTAGTTACATAGCTTTAAATGATTAGTTCACACTATGTAGTTTATCACTCATTTTCTAGTAGTGTGATACATTTATATATGCATGCTCGTTTTCTTAATCCTTATTTCAAAGCATGCATATCACTCTTAGTCCATATAACTTGGTTTTGATTTGGTTAATATGATTTTAACTCTTCATCTTTAAAAGTTTTGAGATAGTTACTTCTTGCCGATTTGTATTCAATATGTCATATTTATCTTAATTGCTTTTGTGAATATATGTGTTTAGCACAAGCTACTTATAATTTGATAAGTATATGCTTATACTTCTTTTTAATCTTGTGCTTGCATAATACTTCATTATCAATTCTCATATTTTATTTTGATTATCCTATTGAGAATCAATTATGTCTTTGCCTAATAAAGTCTATTTATACGTGCTTTTGAATTTGTGATAGTTTTTCAAACATTCATGATGGATACATGACTATATTCATTAAATTTCATTTACATGTAGATCATGTATTTATTGACATCTATTTTTGTATAAATATCTTTATGTGGGCATATGAGATAAGCTCAAGTTTCATATTATTTTGAAGAGTATTTATTCATACTTGTGCTTACCTTATAATTTAGCTATTGATTCTTTTGACTAAATTTGTGTTATCTCTACTTGAATCAATTAGCTTATTCCTTAAAGTCTTCTTTTTGATGATATCTTATTGGCTTTTATTTGTTGACTTTATGGATACATGTCTTTCACTCTTATTTTGATCTTTTTCGCTTAACAATTTTCAGCCTGATTCCAGTTCTGTCACCAGAATCCGGAATTCGGGCCGAACTCTGCCCTTACCAGAGTTCGGGCCGAATTCGGCCTGGTTGTTCCAGAACTGGAAACAGCCTCAGGTTGATCAAATTATAGATCCAATGGCCATTATTGATTCAAATGTTGATATTTATTTATTCAAATGCCTTTAAGTTGGAATGTTGAGAGAAAATTTATTAGTGTCTTGTTCATGACTTTTATGGAAGTTCTTTAAGAATTGCTTGGTTTTGTGCTTTACCTTGTTAATTATTGTACTTATTAGTGCATCTTGAGATGTATCTTCTATATATTTTTCATAAGTGTATTATGAAAATATTTGTTTTGAAAATACTCTTAGCAAATTTTTTATCATTCTTTGATGTTATTTGGGTATTTACCTTTCTTATACTTAGAATTTTTGGATTTGATGGTGTTTGATGATACTGCGTATATTCTTTTAAATCTAAGTTCTTAAAAGTAAAGAACATTTTGGGAACAAGTCGAAAGGGTCCTTCTGTCCTACAGGTGTAAATAGCCTGAAGCGACACGGTGCACTAGCATTCGGACTACCGCTAGCTGGGAACCGGCCCCTACAGCTAACCCAAAGTGATCAATACTTTATAGACTGAAGATTTATTAAGGTCTATATGCAACCATTATCTAGTTCTGGATCCACCCCTAAGTTCCAGAATACTTCATCATATCAAGCCTTATATTTGAGCTATAAATATTTATTATTATTGCCCAATGATGTTTTGTAGCACATGAGAATACATGTAATTGATATATCATACTTCTCATGTCCTTAGCTACTATGGGTTACTACTTTGAGATTTTCCATTTCTAGAGAATACACTTTCAAATGGTTATAATTTTGCATTCTCTAGATCAATCTATTATTTCATTATCTTGGGTTAATCTCAATATTTGGCAAAGAGATTTGCTCTACTGTTTTCATGAACATCTCTTTTGTCTTTACTTGATAAGAGTCTAATTCATTTGCTTGCTATCTTATACTCTTATCCTTGCTTAGCAAAGAGTATATAAATCATTTTGATCATTCAAAATGTATTCCCTTATTGAACTCTATGCTTAAGCATGTTTTTTTTTTTGGTGTTAGTGACTTAAGATTTAATGAGCACATTTATCATGTTAATGGCCTATCTCATTAATCTTAATTAGTAGTAGCTTGCTTATTTGCGATGTATTATTAAGCTACATAATTTTTGTTCACTTTCACTCATCTAGCTATCTTCTTGAATTTCAATCTATATGTGATATGCTAGATTAAAAAACAAGATTTATGAATTTTCTTGATGAGATTTGTATTCTACTTTAGATGCATATGTTTGGTCTCTAAAATTAGTTTAACAAATTTTTTATTTTAATCTTGTTTTCGTTGAGATTTGTGATTCATCACTTTAACTTCCTTCCATACTAGTCATTGATAAGCATCTTTTAAACTTCTCTCATCTTTTGTAGTCATGATTTTATCATACTATCAGATTACATCTCTTTAGATTAAATCTGTAATAATTTAAATAAGATTGACTCTTTTCTATATTTTCCATTGGTTGTTTATATGGTTTTAGATGGGATTTATGACGGATCATAATTATTTAATGGTTTACTTTATAAATGATCCTAATGATTGAGTAGTCCTATATTATCTAATTATGTGGTTATCAAGTTAATTTATTACTCTACTTTGACTACTCATGGATTATCACATATGCTCTTTGCTATTTGAACTTCATTGGTTTCTCATTTAGTATTAGCAAGGTTGGATTATTACCCGTTGATGGGTACATATGTGGTAAAACATGCATAGTCCTTGTAAAGCAATAAGTTGGTTGATCATTCTTAATTAGATAATCATGGACATGATATTGAGCTTTATTTTCTTTATTATTTTGAGCTATATTTTGACTTTCTCATGATTGATTTAATTGACTTTCTTCATGATTGATTTAATTGACTTTATTCATGATGACATTTTTCTTTAGTTGTATTTTATCTTTGAGCTATTTTGTGATTCTCATCATGATTGTTTTAATGGACCTTATTATTCCTTTTCATGATTATATTTTTCTAATGGACCTTATTATTCCTTTTCATGATGATATTTTCTAATGGACCTTATTATTCCTTTTCATGATGATATTTTTCTAATGGTCCTTATTATTCTTGATCATAATAATTTTTTAATGGACCTTATCTCTTTTCATGATGATCTTCTTCTCAAAAGATAACATGCATTGATCTATCATATTTCAATATGATATTCTTCTATATAGGTTAGTGTATGTCGTCTTTTGATTACATGTGCTAAATTGAGATATTATTTTGATCGTTCATCTTTAGTGACTATTTATTGGATATCTCTCCTAAAGATGACATTATTTGTTTTATGTCGTCTTTATAGCCTTATATGCATTGAGCAAGGGGGAGAAATCAATAGTTGATTTACCCTAGATCTTGTAGTTATTATTTTATTTATGCTATAAGTGCTTGGAACTAGATACGCATATTTTAAGGGGGAGCAAATAAATTGGTTCAATTCATTTATACCCTTTAATATCGTATACCTAGTTCATCATTGACCCATATTTTTATCATTATTTATATCTTAGTGATTGAGGTCATGATAATGTTATTTTTGAAAGGTTTATGAGAGTTATGCAATTGTTTTCATATTTCTTTGATATGAGTCATCTCGTTAATTTACTTCGTATTTATCTTGATGACTATTGTGCTTTCTTTGATATGACTTTCTATGATTTGGCTCTCTTTGTATGTTTAATTGATTTGGCTTCCTTGTTGAGGACTTACCCAAAACTCATGATTTTATCTATACTAGTAATAGTTTGAGGGGGAGCATTTAAGTCGATTGAATTTCTCCTTCTCAATATTTTTCTCCTTACCTTCATGTTTATTTTAAAGAGTATTCATAAAGCATGATAAGGTAATTGAGTTCAAATGCATGAATTTTGGATAAGCAAATAGATTTGTAAATAATGAGATTATTTTATATCAATTGCCTTATTTTACATTGATCATTCGTTACTTGTTCCAAAATTTATCTGTGGACAATTGTGCTATCATAGTTTATTGATCAATGTTTCAAGTTATTTATTTCAATTGCTATATTTACATTGATCATTCCTTGAGTTTGTTCCACTATTTATCGTGGACAATTGTGACTATCATAGTTTCATTGATCAATGTTTAAGTTTTATATTTCAATTGATATCAAGTTTGTATATTTCAATATCTCAATTGGTATCTTTCTTCTTTAGTTTCATTGGTATCTTTCTTCTTTGATATCTATTTTTTGCAGTTATCTAATCCCTATGATTTTTGACTAAATTTTTTAATTCTCTTCCAAAACTAGAGAAATGTTCATATCATACTATGTTTTGGATGTCTTTCTTGGATTTTATGACTATTTTTTTAAAAATTCTTTTAGTTTTACCAACTATTTGTGTTTTGACAAGCTATTTTCTTTTGGCACTCTACATTTGGTATGTAGTTTCTATACTTGTCTTACACACTTCTCCCATTTTTTCCTTATTTAGTATATCTTGATCATGATTGTCTATGCCTTCCTCCTTATGCTTAAGTTTTTTATATCTCTCTTACGGGGGAGCTTATTTTTTGATCATGTCAAGGGGGAGAAATAAGTTTAAGTTAGCACACTATCTTCTCGTAGTATGTGTAGTATGTGTTTATTAGTGATATATGCATCTATCGTATCTGTCTTAAACTTAACCGATTTGCCATAATCAAAAAGGGGGAGATTGTTGGCCCAATGATTACATTGTGTTTTTGAATATGGCTAATCAGTTAAGTTTAACATAATGATGTCACTAATATTCTATACTCACTATCATGTTGCTACTTAAACTTAGCATTGTCCTAATTGTCCCATATTATATTGCTATGCTTGTATCGTACTGCAACATATTCTGCTGGCCAACATGTATTTGTAGACATGCAGTAAGCATAATCAAACATGATCAAACAGGACATAGGCAATGAAGAAATAATGATGGACCAAAGACGGCGTCACACAAAAAGATTTCTCCGAACCGCCTAGCGACCTATCCGGGGCCTCGCATCGGGGGTTCCGTTGCCCGGTCAGCGGACAGGGGAGGGGGGGGCAGCGCCCCCGTCGGGGGTTCGGGGGCGAAGCCCCGAAGGTATTCAGATTTTCAGATCTGTATATCTTTGGACGATGCTGTCAGGGAAAAAGACGTCTTCAGGGCTGCTCAAATATCAGAAGAAAGGCATCATCAAAGGGCTCTTGGTTTTCCTACTTGTTACAAGTCTGTAATCTTCAATTTATTGAGTCTAGGAGAATGTGTACGTTGAGTCGCACTGAGTCATCTCAACCCCTAGACATATCTCTCCAAGCTATACCATTACAAAAGACCAATTCCCTGAACCAAGCCCAAGCTCCACAAAGCCCAAAAATCAATGGACCAATTCTGTCTTCTGGAGACAGAGTTCGGGCCGAACTCTGCCTCCACACGAGTTCGGGCCGAACTCTGTCCTCTGATTTTCAGGAACTGATTTTTAGGGCCTGCTTGCTGCTAGCTGTCCAACTGCCTATTTTTTGAATCTTGAGGACAGAATTCTGGCCGAATTCTGCTGTCCCGAACCCTATAATAGGCCTTGTTTCTCTCATTTGAAACCATCAACTCTTCTCTTCTTCTTCTCTACATAGCCTATATAGTCAAGAGCCTTACTCTTCCAATCTACTAGCCACAAAAACTTCCTAAGCCCCAAGGTGCTCAAGTGCGATTCAGCTAGAAGTTTTTGTGCAAGAGTTGAAAAAAAAGTCACTTGGACAATTCCAAGTCGCTTGGAAACTCCAAGCAAATCGCCACTGCGATCCTCTGTAAGATTGACGTGCTCTTGAAGAAAAGGCACGGGTTGTAACTACTATTTCACAAATCTGGATTTGAATCCTGAGCTAGGTTCTCAGGCCTGGACTAGTCCTCCACGAGGGAAACCAGTTAAAACTGCTGTGTTTGCGTAGTGCCTTCTTGATCTTTATTTACTTCCGCATCTTTATCTGATTATTTACTATCTTGATAGTTTATTTTGTGGAGGATATAGAGTTAATTTTATTTGGTGATTATTGACACACACTATCACCCCCCTCTAGAGTTGCCTATACATGTGTTTTCATCGTGAGGCCCTTAGTCGGGCTCAGTTAACTGAGACCGAGGATGTCGGTGAAACGACGCCGCCCGGATGCCCTCTTCTTTTGGCCGCTCACAATGACTTATTCGTAGATACCGTCGGCGGCTTAAGAAAGGGCACCTGTACGTAGTCGCTTCCTAGGGCGTTACACATGGCAACTCAGATTTCCACCGATACCGCCTCCTTCCGTGGCTCCGGCAGACGATAATGTTAGGGCAGCTACGCAGCTGCACGAGGCGGTGTCGTTCTTGCGGAAGCAAATTGCCACGTAATTTGCACCTCGTCGCGCTGCCGGTCCGTCTGTTGCTGGTGTCGATCCGTCTTATACTAGTGCCGGTTCGTCGACTGCTGCTCTCGTCCTCTCCATCGGTCATCTTTCTTTCAACCTGCTGTCCCTCTGGTACCGCCTCCGACTGTGACAACACTCCTTGATCTCATGTCACCAGAGCAGCTACGCCGACTTTCGAGCAGTGTCTACGACGACTTGCCGCCGTACCTAGTAGACCAGTATATTCGTCGATCGTCGCAGGGATTACCACCACCGGGCAACGAACTCCTCCTCCTCCTTAAAGTATTGTAATTAAGAAAATTTGTAATATTTGTGGGAATTTTAGAATATTTGTGGGAATTTCTGATTATAACGACGGATATTAGTTTATGATTTTAGAATATTTGTGATAATTTTATATTGGTGTGCATTATATTTTGGTCTTTATGATTGTTGGATAATTGGTGTGCATTATATATTTGGTCTATGTGATTGTTGGATAATTGGTGTGCGTTATTATTGGTTGGTTATGCATATTTGTGTGAACAGGGAAAGCACTGTATTTTTTTTCAAAGAAATCTCAGTTAGCGATGGACTAGTGACGGTTTAGCGACGGATGTTTCTAGTTTCTGACTACCTTTCGACAGAATAAACCGTCGCTACCTGGAGATTTGAAACTGTTTCCAGTTAGCGACGGGTGGTCGACGGATTTGCGTCGGACAATCCGTCGCTAAGGTTCTGGAAATACCTAGTTCGACGGAATAGCGACAGAACATCCGTCGCCAAGGTTCTGGAAATGCATGACATTTCCAGAACCATGACGACGGATTATCCGCCACTAGTTAGTCGCTACGTTGACGGATGAGCGACAGAGTCGTGACGACATATCCGTCGCCATGGTTCTGGAAATGCCAAGCATTTCCAGAACATGGTCGACGGATATCCATCAGGATTCTGTTGCTAATCCGTTCTTTGTTAGCGACGGCGATCGACGGAATAGCGACAGAACAATACACTCTGATACGCTGTTACGACGATTTACCGACGGACCGTTCCGTCGCTAGCGTCTACATAGTTCAGTATTTAATACTTGAAATCGATGAAAGACAGTCGGAAAGTCGTCGCTAATGCATCGTTTTGTGACGACGAAAAGTCGTTGCTATTCCGTCGCTTGACGACTACTTAGCGATGGAGCTTTATTAGTGACGAGCAGATTGCCGACGAATTATTTTGACCAAGATCCGTCAGTAATCGGGCGCTAATAATGATTGCCGACGGATGGGCGACGGATCTGGCCGTCGCTAAATCGACATATTTGGTAGTGACATGCCACGGTAGGCAGTAACTTTCAATGGGGATCGCTACCTGCGCTGAAGGACCTCTGTCTACCAAGCTATATGTCCAGGATGGCCTGTCGTGCCAGTGACCTTCACGAATGCACTATATTATGTTTTCTTATTATCAATATGACAAAAAAGAACATGGTAAGTTACGCTACAACGGCGCACTCTGTCGGGGGTAAGATCTATCGTCGTTATACGGTTGTGCCTTTAAATATAAGTTTGAATTGACTAGGATGGCTAGAAACTTCACTAAACATTTGCATGCACGCTCACTTAACTTCTTCAACAAATGAGAGCACGGGATTTAAACTGCCATGCACCAGCACAAAGAGTAATGTGCTGACCCTCGCTCTCAAACAGGTACCCGAAACCAGGATAGCGTGCCAAGGAACTGAAGGCGAAGCTCCTTTCTTTTGAAGCCTTGCTAGCGCAAAGGCTAACTCTGCAACATTTTGAAGACTCAATTCAACTGCATCATGCAACGCAAACTCTCACCGATTCTAGGTCTTAGAGAGTTTGTAAAAATGGGATGTAAATGTATGGAATGACTATCTCATCGATGTCAGTTAAGCCCGAGAGGCCTCTTTTGTAATCGAGTCTATAATCTAACTTATTATCAATAAAAATACAAGTTCTTTCTCTATATAAATGTGTTTAATTTCTGTGCGTACTCTTGCAAATGTTATTGCTCCGGATAACCTTATGATCCGTCTTGTGCAAGCAACTTAGCTTGTAGCGCATCACGCCCGGGGACGATTATCGATTTTACCGAATCGGGGCGTGACTGTTGTGTGCGGTTGTTGGCCGCACGCACGAAAGTTCCTGGCGGCGCTTTGGCCGTGCGCCGGCGACGCACAGGCACGACGGCAACGCCGGGGTATCGGGGTTGCTTGGTGTTAGGGTTTAGATGATTCTTCCGGATCCTCTGCCCTCTCTCGGCCTCTCCTTATATATTTATGTTCGGCTATGAACAGAGGGGTCGGGCCTGTGGCCTGATGAGGCTCGGGTGGTTAGCCCTTTGTGGGGATCTTAGGCTGGGCTTGCTGGGTCTAATGTCCCGACTGGGCTAAGCTGAGCCTTTGGGCTGTGGGGGTGGTGGTCCTGTGTGGGATTGCTCGGCTCTCTAGTATATATACGCATATATTTACACCCATATACCTATTATATTTATATATACATACACATACACACACACACACACACACACACACACACACACACATACACACACATATATATATAGAAAGAACCCCCTCATTTTATTAATCAAGGCTCAAATGCCGAAGCCTGACCACGTATACAAGGCACAAAAAGACAAAGCCTATACAAGTATACTATCAAAAGGGACGAAGAGGGGGAGGAACATCTCGACCACTAAGAGCTAGGGGTGGATCGAGGACCAAAATGCTCTCGGACTGTGGGAGCATAGGGTGCTCCGTTTGCGGCATTGGCGAAAGATTTCCCGGATGAGCTGGTCGGCTGAGTATTGGTGACCTTCGTATCTCGTCTTATTGCCATTCTTCCAAATCCCCTATGTTGCGGCCACTGCGACGATCTGGTGGCCGTGTGGGAAGCCAAACCCCAGGAGGCTGCCAGATCGTGGAAGCGTCCACCACCTAGAGCAATATTGTAGAGCTGGTTAAGGGTCCTCCAAGTACTGCCTGGCAGGTTCCTCTGACAGAAGATGTGGTCTATGGTCTCCATCTGACGGTCGGCACAGCACGTGCAGGCAGAAGCTAAGCTAATCCCAATGTTTATATATATATATATATATATATATATATATATATATATATATATATATATATATATATATATATATCACACACACACACATACACACATATATAATATATTTTTATATATACATACACATACATTTGTATTTATTTATATAACTCTTTATCTATCTATAAATATCTTCTATGCATACCTACCACTACAACAATAAATATTCAAAGCAACCAAATATTATACTAATAATATATTCATAATATAGTGTCTTATTTATAGAAATATATATACACATATATAATACACATCATTTATATAATAAATATATAACACATCATTTATATAATAAATGATTTAATAAATATAAATCGTTATCATTTAATAACAACAAAGTAATATTAATGATAATAAAAATCCTAGTAACAATTAAAATAGCGCAAAAGTCATTTCTGATGGATATAACATGCACACTACTTATATAGCTCCAGAAGATCATACAAATTTTGTAAAACACTATTTAATAATAATAATACCTATAATCTGCCTGTAACAAATATTTAGAAAATAATTTCCAATTCCTAAAAAATATATAAGAATATTTTCATTTATCAAACATGTCTGCAAGGCCGTATTTGATCCCACTACATGCCTAAATGGGCTGGATTTGACTTGGTCCCAATCTGGACAGGTTCGGTACAACCGGGTTCCCTAAAACTGATATATAATTAAATAATAAACAAAATCTTCGGTAAGGGTTAAGTCGCAACTTGGCATGGTTTTCCTAGTTAGGACATCACTATGGCTCGGTCTTCCCTACCAGGGTTAATACACTAGTCAAAGCACGCCATTCCACTATCCGTGCCACGATTTCTAATCAACCTGTACTTCAAAACTCAACCATGGCTAAACTTATTACTGTAATAATTAAATAATAATTATTATACAATTCTAAAAAATCCCACTTAAATCAAATAAATAAAAATATTTCAAAATGAAGCAAGTTGTACTTGCCTTGGGCTTGGTAGGTGGGAGGAGAAAATGAAGAAGAAGAAGATGAAAAGTAAATGGTGATAATGGAGAGAGAGAGGAGTTGGTTTTTACCAATTCTCTTCATCTCAAACCAACCCAAACTAAATCAAGCCAAGCCAAGCTAAGTCAAGTCAAGTTGAACAAAACCATATATAAACCAAGACTAGACTAAACCAGACAAGTCAAATACGGTCACCTGACAATGTCAGAATTTCGTACACGTATACTCAAAATACGTATAACGAAAAACGGGAGTGACAATATATATATATATATATATATATAATATATATCTATATATATATATATATATATATATATGTATGTATGTATGTATGTAGCATACTAATACCATTCACACATATATACATTGACCAAAAACCCAAACATAAGAAATAAACATAAGGAAAAACTGTCATGCTATTTCCATAAAATTATTGACCTGATAAATATTATTTAATATATATAGAAATTTATTTACTTATAGAAACTGGAGAGGGAAGTTCTTCTATGATGTCAGTACTCGGGTCTCCTGGTGTACAATATATTTTTATATATATATTACATACATATATATATATATATATTATATATAGATATATAGATATATAAATATATATATATAATATATATATATATATATATATATTTGTACATATATATATATATTTTATATGTATATATATATATATTATATATATATATAATATTATATATATATATGTATGTAAGTATGTATGTATGTATGTATGTATTATGTATGTATGCATACTAACTACCATTCACACATATATACATTGACCAAAAACCCAAACATAAGGAAAAACTGTCATACTATTTCCATAAAATTGACCTGATAAATACTATTTAATATATATAAAATTTATTTACTTATAGAGACGGAGAGGGAAGTTCTTCTATGATGTCGGTACTCGGGTCTCCTGGTGTACAATCTGTAGTTCCCCCAGTTACTATAGAAACAAGAATTCCAACAGAAGTTGCTACCGTGGGAATCTCAACGATGAACAGAGCTGTTGTCGATGCTTATACTGATGCCTTCTTCACTTCCCTGAAGTCTCTAATCCAAATGGTCATGGAAAAGGACCAACCTTATGAGACAGTAAGGGGCCCTTCCTCCTTCATCATTGGAGCCATCCGCAAAATTGGTGATATGGATAGAGTCAACTACTTAGATCATATTTGAATGAGCTTGAAGAATCAATCAAATCTTATAAAGATCTAACAAGAGAAAACATCCAGAAACTCGTAGACGCAGAATGCAAGGTGATGGCTCGTGAGGCTGTAATAAAAAGTAGAGTTCGAAGCTTCTGTAGTAGCTTTCTCACAGCGTTCTGCAGAGTTGGATTCTCGCATTGTCGAAAAAAACTTTTCTGTTGCGTGCTATAAGATTGAAGCTGCAGAGAAAGAAAAAGAAGCTGCTGAATATCAAGTTCTTCTTCGGAAACTGGAGATTGAAATGGCTCGGCTCCAAGAAGCAGTTAAAGCAGCTCGACGATGCGAAGAGATTGGAGATGCATCAGATTGCTGCAAGTCAGTTAGATGACTTGAGGAGGCAACGAGGTGCTCTTATCAAAGTTGAAGGTGCAGAACTGGAACACACAGCAGAGTCGCTACAACCTTTTGATCCAGAATCTGGGAGAGCTCTTGCTAGACAAAGGATACTCGACTCCAGAGTAGAGAGGGATGGGAATTTGAAAAGATTGATCATTGATCTCAGCACTCAACCTCCCCAATGAAGCGATCTATAGGAGCTTTTGTCTTTCAAATAATATACTTTTTTTTGACATTTTGAACATTATTGCAATAAAATAATGTTTTTTTTGTGGGTTCTATTACTTATTATATACCTATAGTAGATATAAGTAATAGAAAAGGATAAGAAAATGATCAAAGGTACCGGACATGACATATCACTTAAAAGAAAATAAAAATACTAATTATATCTGTTTAGAGGTAATGTGGACGTGACAGGATATAATTTTCAGAATATTATCATTTCAAAAACTTTATCAGAGGTAATGTGGACATAATAAGTCGCTGATATAGATGATAGAATTCAGAGGCAATACAAACATAGATTCATGTCTTCGTTGATTGAATCAGCTGGGATTCAAAATAAGATATCTTTTAGAACACTTGGGTTCTAAAAGATTGGGTTTATGATCATGTTATATGATGTAGAAATATTGTGGATTTTAAGAGTTTATCAGAAGGGTGAACAACTCAACTCTTTTAATATATACAATATTCAAAGAATATTTTACATTTCTTCAAACATAGTACTTTTTTTAAGAATTTGCCATTAATATGCATCATAGCAACTCGGCCATCCATTTCGGTTAGTTGATAAGCTCCGTTTGAAAAAACATTGCTTACAATGTAGGGACCTTCCACTTCGCTTCGAATTTTTCCTTGCTCATGGTGTCATAGTCATAGGACGTTTGACAGTAAGGACTAGTTCTCCTTTTGGAATGCTCGTACTTTGACCTTTTGTTTGAAAGCTTTGGAGATACAGGCTTTGTAAAACCCCTAAATTTTGGGAATATCTTTTTTTATTTAAAAAAGACTTAAAAATGAATTTATGCATTTATGATTTTATTAGAAATGACCTTAGCCATTGTGAGTTTTGGAGCACTAGTCGACCATGAACTTTGGTACGGAAGAAGTAGCAGTGTTCTTTGACCAGTATATTAGCCATGTCGTGGGAGGCCTAGCCATAGTTCTGTAAACTAGGAAACCAGGCCAAGTTGTGAATTAACTCATTTAAATTATTTTAATATTAAATTTTTTTATATATTGATTTTAGATGAACCGGTTTGTCCAATTCAGACTGAACTGGGCCCAAACCAAATTTAAGCCCATGCAGACATGTGGTTGACCAAGGTGGCTATGTAGACATATTTTATGTACTTAAAAATATTCCTAAATTATTTAAAATTTCATGCACAATTCTAATTTATTTATTTTTAATTATTTGTTCAAATATTGGTATTTTATTATTAAATAATATTTTACAAAATGTACATTTTTTGGACCCGGATAAGGGTGCGTGGTACAGTTCACCATTGGAGCACTTTTTATTATTTTATTAACATTAAAGTTATTTTGTGAACATTTAATAAATATGTTTATTGAGATGTTATTATATTTTGAGTTGATTATATATATATATATATATATATATAATATATATATATATATATGTTTAAATATATTAAATATTAGGATTAGATAACATTGAAATTGTTATTTGGATTTTATATATATTTATGGTGTACATATATATATATATATATATAATAGATATATAATATA
>JANAVB010025008.1:0-45331 GCA_029216955.1 Iris pallida
ACTCTGTCTCCGTGGGATTTCGTTGCAAAGCATCCGGCCATCCCATTTGGTGTACAGGAATAAGAATCATTGTTACTTGGAGCTGTACTTGCCGAGTCGTTTCACTCGTCAATTCGGCTATGCCCAGTTGATGTTGGGGAACCCCAGTACCAGCCTGGGGTATATTGGGAGTCTGCTGGACGGGGTACGAGCTTGGCATTACTACAATACCGGATGTACCGGAGCCCGCTTTACTATGCCGGTTTTGAATTCGCAGCCGCCGATTCTTTTCTCAGCTGCCAAATTTACTGTACGATGAACGCTATATGTCCTGGATATGATAGGGAGACCGGTTTCATCGTCGGCACCCAGTTGGAGGCGACTGGGAACATATTGGTGAAGGCTCGATCATACCGCCTGCCAGAGGTTGGTTATCGAGACACCCCTGCCATATCCTCGAAGGGTACTCAGGCAGAGCCCTCGGCTGATCGCCCGAGACATGCCGACACAGAGGCCGGTTCTTCTGTACCGAAGAGGCAAAGGAAAGCAATGTCACCTGAGGTGTCAACAGAATCGGCTCCTGTGGAGGTAAGGACGTCCCACATAGTCTGGTTAGTTCTACCATTTTTGTGACATATGCTTTCTTTTTGTAGGAGCCGCTAAAAAGGAAATCCCGAACTCCGAGATCGGGTGCTAGCAAACCAAAGTGGGAGGCGGGCTCATCTGATGAGCGCATTCCGCCGATTGTATTGTCTTCCATGGAGGAGAACCCGAATGATGTGACTTCTGTAGAGATACAAGCTGCCGTGAGGGCTTCTGATATCGAGGTCCCAGCAGAAGCTGTTCTTCCAGATGAGGAAGAGGAATGGAGTTCGTCTACTTCGTATGACGTTCCTCCAGAGGTCCCTGAGCCTGTAGGAGCAACAGGCATGGTGGTAACAGAGGAGAGGGCTGATTCCCCTCCTCGTCATGATGAAGGGAGGTCGGCCACGCCATTGTCGAGCCCTACCCCAGACCCAGCAGCAGACGCCGAGCTGGCTGTCGATCGGGAGGTACCGACAGATTCTATTCCCGCAGAGGGATTCGATGAGGGAGACGAGATTCGTCTGCCGAGCCTGGCTCCAGGGGAGCCAAGTCAGGAAGCAGGTGCTGATCTTGCTGTTTTGTCGGAGGAGGAAGGTCCTGTGCGGCCTGCTGATAGTGTTTTGGAGGCGAAGGAGACAGCCCCAGATGTCGGGGGTCCCTCCGAAATCGAAAAGGGTAAGGGTTTGCTGGTTGAACCCTCTGTTGCTTCTTCCACCTGGGGGACGATATCGACGCCCCATCCAGCTCCTTCTGTCCACTTGGCACCTCGGGCTAGTAACGTAGTACAAGCCCCTGACGAGGGAGGGTCCGCTGAGGTTGAGGTTGCAGCCTCGCAGATTGAAGTCAATGGGTCTTCTTCAGGTCCTCTGTCCAGAGTAGCTCCTCCAACTCCTGCTATGATGTCTCAGGTGTTGGCAGACGCGGACGAGTATGTGAAGTTTGTTGTTGAGGCAGTATACAAGATGCTGCAGAGAGGTGTATCGACCGTAATGAATGCAAATAGGAGTTTCATAATGGCAAAAGCCATGGCGCTCCCTTACATTGGTCTGATACGTTCCCACCAGGGCCACGATCATATGGCCGAGATTCTAGAGGCATCGATGGCCGAGCTCGACCAGCTTCTTTTCGAGTTTCAGAGTATCCGGCAAAATTGATTTTTCTGCTATAGAAGCAAAAAGGAGAGACTGATGGCTAAAGTCGAGTCGTCGTATCAGGCCACGGTGGCTGTGTGGGACCGCGAGGTGGTCGAAGCTGAGGCTGCCGTGGAGAGGCTATCTCAATCTACGGAGGAAAAGGTAGATTTGCGGGCCTCGTTGGAAGCTAGCATAGCGGAGGTCACTGCCAAGATCCGCCATCTTGAAGACCAGCGGGCCCAACTCTTATTAGATGATGAGCGAGTCCAAGCTGAACATGTAGCATCTAAGGAGGAGAAAGCGGCTTTTACCTGCCAGATTCTTTCCCTGACCCACCAGCGGCAACAGTTAGACGAGAAGTATGATACTGCCTCTGAAGCTGTAGAGGTGATGCGTCAAGAAGCCGAACGCCGGGTCTTGGCAACCGCAGAGACTCAGGCGGTAGACTTAAAGCATCGGATTGAAGAGCTTTCTGCCAATCCCAGTGATGCTTAGGGATTGTAGTCTCTCTCATTTTTTGTTATTTTCGTAGTTTGCAACTTCTGCTAGGGATGTAATCATTTAATTTTATATAAAAAAAGAATTTTGTGCTGTGTTCATTTTTGCTATCATGAACTGATAATTTGTGTGGACCTATTATCTTTTGCGCACCTTGGTTTTTAGGTACATATAAGTTTGAGAGAACCGACATGTTTGCTCAGAGGTAATATGGACGTGGCAAATATGGGGTTCAAATGATGAAGTCTTCCTACTCAGAGGTGTTATGGACGTGGTAGGAGTGACTCTGGAGGAATGTACGAAACTATTTAGAGGTAATATGGACAAGGAAGTTCTGCGATCGATGTACGGTAATGCAGGAGTTGTTCGTACGGGATGTTTACTCAGAGGTAATGTGGACATGGTAAACATGACAAGCAGCATAATCCTACGTGGTGTAAGATTACGCTTTGCAGGGCGTAGAGGAGCAACTCAGAGGTAATGTGGACGTGGTTGTTCTTCTACTGGGGATAGAATGCTATGGAACAACTGGGTACCGAAAGCAAAGGATTTTGTGAAGGAAAGATGTATGTGAGCTCTGATGATCAGGTCCACTGACTCCCTTGTTAGGTAGAGATGGAAGTACATGTCTGAAAGATGTCATGAGTAGTACTTCTTTAGGAACTTGCCGTTGATGGGCATCATGAACAAGTCCTCGTTCGGTCGAGCGAGGCGGTAAGCACCGTTTGAGTATACCGTCCCTATGATGAAAGGTCCCTCCCATTTAGGCTCGAACTTTTTTGGTATTTTGTTAGTCAACACCATTGGCCTCATGACTGCCAAGACCAGGTCGTCTATTTGAAAAGTCCTCTGCTTGACCTTTTTGTAGAAAGCCTGTGATATACGGGCTTGATAAAGTTCAATGCGTTGCTGAGCTAGGAGACGTTTTTCGTCAAGTGCTTCCAATTCTCGCAGATGACGACACTGGTTGTCTTCTTCTGTTAATTGGTTTATGAGCGCTACACGGAGTGAGGGTATCTGAATCTCGAGAGGCAGTACCGCTTCACTCCCGTAGACTAAGGAGAACGGGGTGTTGCCCGTCGGGGTCTGTACCGTTGTACGGTAGGCCCAAAGACATTCGCCAAGCTTTTCGTCCCAGTCGCGTTTGTTGGATGACACGACCTTTTTGAGTAGTTTGACGATAGTCTTGTTAAATGCCTCGGCCAATCCGTTTGCTGTCGGATTATAGGCGGTTGATGCCACGTTCTGAATGCAGTTCTTGTCACAGAATCTGTTAAAAATGTGGCTGATGAACTGTGGACCGTTATCGTGGATAATCCTTCGAGGTACCCCAAAACGGTAGATGACGTGATGCTTGATGAAGCTGATCACCCTGCAGCTTTTCACCTCCGTCAGCGGAACTGCTTCTGACTATTTGGAGAAGTAGTCGGTGATGGCTAGGATGAAGCGGTGTCCCCTCGATGAAGGAGGGGTGATAGGTCCTACAATGTCCATACCCTAAGCTTCGAAGGGCCAGGAGACGACCGTAGGATGTAGTGGTTCCGACGGTGTATGGATGAAGTCAGCGTGAAGCTGGCAAGTATGGCACTTTTTAGCATAGTCGACGGCGTCGGCTGCCATGGTTGGCCAGTAGTAACCCATACGTCGCAGTCGATCCTGCAACTTAGAGCCAGGTTGATGAGCCCCGCAAGTCCCGTCGTGAGCTTCCCGAAGGGCTTCGGTTGCTTCTTCGTTGGATAGACATCGAAGGAGAAGTCCATCGAAGGAACGTCGGTACAGTATTTTAGTAGCTGTATCATAGTAAAATCGAAGGAAAAGCCTTCTGACCGAGACGACTTCCTTCGGGTCTTCTGGGAGAATTCCATAGACAGCAAAGTCGATGAATGGAAACCTCCAGTCTCGGACATTAATACCGACACTTGTCGTCATGGCATGGGCCATTTGTGAGCATAGGTTGTTTTTGGGACAGACCAAGTCTCGACCAAATACCGTGACGTAGTGTTGAGTCACGAGGGGTGACGCTAATGAAGCTGCGAGGCCGGCCAGAGCGTCAGCCTTCAGGTTTTGTAATCGAGGTACGTGTTTTATGAAGAACTTGGTGAAGGTTGAAATAATATTTAATGCAGCTTCATGGTAAGGAACCAAATCTTCATGGAGAACTTCGTACTGCCCTCGGATTTGATTAACGACGAGTTTTGAGTCGCCGTAAGCTTCCAGATGATCCACCCCCAGCTGTTGCGCCAAATGAAGTTTCATGATGAGAGCATTGTACTCGGCAACATTGTTGGAGCACGGATTCGAAAGGGAGTCACGCTGGATGACCAGCTGATCGGAGAAGACTAAGACCACCCCCACTCCTGCGATGATTTGGCCTTTGGGGCCTGTTCTCAAAGTGCCATCGAAAAACACCCGCCAGACGGAGTTTTCTTTGATGACATTTGATTCTTGGACCTCATCCGAGATGTCTTCATAGAGTCTGGAGGACTCTGGGATGGGGTGTGCGGCCAAAAATTCGGCTAGAGCTTGGCCCTTGATAGATTTTTGTGGTACGAACACCATGTTGTATGGCGTCAACAGAATTGCCCATGTAGCTAGTCGGGAGTTCAAAGATCCCGGCTTCGTCATAAAAACCCTGAGTGGATTGACTCGGGAGATGACATGAATTGTCTGGCCTGAAACATAGTGACGAGTCTTCTGGATGACGAACACCAAAGCCAAACACTCCTTTTCAACGGGGTTGTACCGGTGTTCGGCCCCAATCATCATTCTACTAAGGTAGTAGCTTGCTCGTAGCCCGCATTATTGTTCTAAGACAACAAAGCGCCAAAGGAATGATCTATGGAACGGATGTAGAGGAGAAATGGTTTGCCTGCGACAAGTGCCACCACCGGACCGGGCTTGTCAGGTAAGCTTTGATATCATCGAAAGCTTTCTGGCATTCTTCTGTCCAGACGTAGGAGACTCCCTTCTTCATGAGCTGGATGAAGGGTTGGCATTTTCTGGAAAGGTTTGCTATAAACCTTCGGATGTATGCCAGACGCCCCTGCATGCCTCGAAGTTCTCGGAGGTTCTTCGGAGGGTCCATATCAAGGATGGCTTTGGTTTTCTCGGGATCGACATAAATGCCTCTCGCTGTGATAAAGAAGCCCAAGAACTTTCCGCTAGAAACCCAAAGGAAGGATTTAGCGGGTGTCATCTTGAGTTGATGCGCTCGCATGAGATCGAAGACTGTCTTTAGGTCTTGCAGGTGATCACCTTTGAGACGGCTCTTGACTGCGATGTCGTCAACATAGCATTCAACTATTTTGTGCAGATGTTGGCAGAAGATGGTACTCACCTCATTGGTATGTAGCACCAGCGTTCTTCAAACCAAAGGGCATCACTGTGTAGCAGAAAACCCCCTTCGGAGTCCTGAATGACGTGTATTTTACGTCATCGGGGCATTTTGATCTGATTGTAGCCCGAATACCCGTCCAAATAAGACATGCGTTCGAAGCCACATGTATTGTCGATCATCACGTCAGTGATTGGAAGCAAAAATTTGTCCTTCGGGCAAGCAGTATTGAGATCCCTGAAGTCGATACAGACTCGTATCTTCTCATTCTTCTTGGTGACAGGGACGACATTGGCAACCCAATCCGGATGTTCTCTTCACGGATGAACCCGCTGCTTAGGAGTTTGTCTACCTCTTGATCGTAGCATTTGACGTCAGGGCGAAAACGTCGTTGCTGTTGCTTTACAGGCTTAGCATCAGGCAAGATGTTAAGTATGTGCATCGCGATCTGGGGATCAAGTCCCAGCATATCTTCGTAACTCCAGGCGAAGACGTCGATATATTCTGTGGCCAATTGGACCAAAGACTGCCGATCTTCTCCCTTTAAGCTCTTGCTGATGAAGATGGGTTTGGAAGGAGATCCGTCCCCGAGGTCGACTTGCTCGACTTCATCTTCGGTAGGGGGTTCGCGTAGTTCAAAGCGAGACTCCCACTGTGCTCCTAGGCGTTGAGCCCAGGGTTCTTCCTCGAAGAGTTTTAGCATTTTGTCATCGCCTTCATCCTCTTGCGATTACGCAGATGTCATGTTGACTGATAGCACCTTCCTGAGGACTGAGCCGATACTAGTATCGGAATCCCAGGTTGATGTTTCAGATGAATAGGAGTGTTCTACTTCTTCTGTCTCCAAACTCTCTGGAGTTGCCGGCGGCGTGACATAGCCCACCCCCGGTCGAGTGCGATGATAAGTCCTACGGCTTTCCTTTAGGTGTTGGGAGCCGGAGGGAAAGGCGTCGGCCTTTGCCGTAGTTTAGGCCTTTGTTGCTTTTGAGATCGTAACCCATATTTTAGATGAGGTACTTCGTCTGTTCCGTGTACCAATAGACTTGTATTCTGCCGGTATCTGGTTCTGGCTCGAGTGGCGGGAGGTCTTGATGACGCTCGACTTTGCCGAAGATGATGGGTTCTTCATCTCGATTCTGTGGCAGAACTATAAAACAGACTCCTTGGGACGGGACTACTCGATTTACATGATTGACGGTCGTTATTTGTGTTTGTAACGACCGTAGAGTATTATCTAGTGTATACATGGCATTCCAATGTGGAAGACTAGAATAGTTGAAAGACACTCTATTATTGATAAAACATGAGATTTTGTCTCGCAGGATTACATTATCAAGAGAAGGTGCATCTATATCAGCAGATATGTACTCTCCTAGCTCTTCATCTGTAAGCACTGGGGCTGGTTCGGGAGAGTCCATTGCAGATTTGTCTTTGGAATCCAAGAGGGCTGTGTGGGCCTTCTCTTGCAGCTTGGATGATTGTGGAGGCTTGCCTTTAGGACGCACCTTCAGGGGCGCCTTGACTGCGCCTTCGATGACGGGTGTCTTCCCCTGTAGTTTTGCCACAAGGGGAGCCGACGTCTAAGGAGGTTTTCCCTTGAGCCGTATCTTCAAGGGAGCTTCAGTAGGTGCTCTTCCTAGAGAAGCCGGTGCTCTTCCAGGTAGCTTGATGGTCATGGGAGGCAGCATCTGAGGCGGTTTTCCTTTGAGTCAAATTTTTAAAGGAGCGTCGGGAATCATCTTCGGTTCCATGTCCGGCTCTGCCACTATTTCTGCTTCGTCGTCAGCATCATTGGATTCCCCTTCATCGAGCGATTTATACAAGCTAGCATCGGTGAAGTAGGCTTTGACCCCCTTGAAAGGGTCAATGTCCGTGAACTCTGTCCGAAAGTTGTCGTTGGTGGATACGTACTTCATACATTGGTGGAGTGTAGATTGCACCACCATGTATTCATGCAGCCACCGACCCAACAGGAGGTTGTAGTTTACGTCGGCGTCCACAACATAGCAAGTCACCTCGGATCGGAGGTAACCGATATGACATTTCAGTCGTATTTTGCCCAGCGGTTCACTTTTGCTAGCATTGAAGCCATTGATTGTGTTGGAAGGCGCCAGCCGGTACATCGGGATCCTCAGTGTTGACAGCAGAGTCCTAGGGATGATGCTGAGGGAAGACCCTGGATCAATCTGAATCCGCTTCACCTTGACAGAGCCCATACCCTGTGTAGTACAGTGGCCTGTTGTGCCGGTTGTGCTTGAGCAGCATATCCAGTTGGGTGAAGGTTATGTTGGGGATAACCTCATCCGCACAAGGGCAGTACGCACTTGTGGTCGAGATATCCTCAGGCTGCTTGACCTGACTAATGAAGGACCCAGCATCCTTCAGGGCTTCACAGAGAGTTCCACGGGTGTCTTTCAAAAAGACGAAGGAGCTCGAATAATGATAAGCGGGGGGAGTACCGGCAAGTTGTGCCAGTATGTCAAAGTTGTGGGGCTTAGCTAGCCCTGAAGCATTCTCCCTTCGTAAAGGCTTGTCGAAACGGGCCTCTACGTGCTTCTATTTATTGGCTGCTGGTGGTTTGGATGGACCTCCTTCTTCGACAGCAGGGGCAGTGCAGGGAGGCACCACCTCGACGGCAGCTTCGTCGGGTTGGGCGTTCAGCTGCGAATGGGTTTGTACAGGAAGAGCCTCCTCCACGGAGGTAGAGACCATGCGGCAAGACTTGATCTTCTTGCCCTTAGCTTTGGAGGTAGAGCGTACCCCCGGCTGGGTAACTTCGGAGACGAGATCTGGGTGAACCCATAAGATCTCTCCCAGATGTAGTGAGTGGGATGAGTCCACTCACGTTATCACGAGTAGGTGGTAGTTGACCACCTCTATTTCGTCTTTGGGATGGGGACGATGCCATCTTGTGTTGTGGTTGGCGGCAAGGTGCCCGAATTGGAGCGACACCAGATTGGTCGAGACTGTCTTCTCCTCATAGTCGACGGAGATGACATTCGTATTGATCATGCGCTGGATGTAGTTCTTGAGGACGTAGCAGTCCTGAGTTGGGTGTCCGATAAACCGATGGTAGTAATAGTACCTCGGATTGTCCACTCTTCCAACCTCGTCGGGATGCTTCGGGTCTGACAATTTGATCTTGTCACGTTGCTTCAGCATCTCGAAGAGTTGCAAGGTGTCTTCGTCGTTGAAAGAATAGACCTCCTTTGGCCTCGGCGCAAGCGGAGGCTTCTGAGTTGGTACTTGTACACTTTTGGAGGCATTAACAGTCAGCGCCTGCTTCCCCTTCGTCTCACGTCCAGGGTTGTTGGCAGCAGGCCGTTTTCCCTTGTCTTCAAAAGCAGGAAAACTGACTCCCAGAAGGCGAGCATTGGATGCCTTCTTTTCAGCTGCTTCAGCCTCAATAATCAATGAGCTCCAATCGGGAGGAGAAGTGGAGTTGAGCCAGAGCTTGATCGCAGAAAGCATGTTCATGCTGCAGGAGGAGAGGAGTGCATGTTCTGGCATGCCCGGGGGCAGTCTGAAGCAGGCTTATCGAAAATATTCGATGAATGCTCGAACCGTCTCCTTCTCCTTCTGACGCACCTCTATCAGGGACGCCATTGTCATATCTTTCCCTCCGTCGTAGAAACGATCAAGGAAGAGACGTGTCAAGTCGTCGAAGAAAGATATGGAGTTGTTGGGGAGACTACAGTACCAGTCGTAAGCCACTCCTTTCAGTGCCCCGACAAACAGGCTGGTGAGTAGCGCATCTTCCTTCGGGAGATGTCCCATTTGAGGCTGGAAGTACGTCAGATAATGGTGTGGAGAGTCCTTCCCGTCATATGGCGTCAATGTTTGTGGTTTATACTTGGGAGGATAAACCACTTTGTTCCATTCGAGGGGGTATGGTTGGGGATCTCCATCTTCTGGCACTCCTCCTGTCTATTCTTCGACTCGAAGCGCTCATGCAAGTCCCTGATCATCTCTACCACGTCTTCTGTGGAGCTGGGAGTCAGAGATGGTGGTACAGTCTGAAGTTGTACGTTCGAAGGTTCCGACACTCGCGGTGCTTCGCGGCAGTCGGTATTCAAGGATGCCCGTTGAAGGCGCACACTTGATTCCCCGTTGACTCGTAGGTCAGGATTAGTGGAAGGTGCTCTGGCCAAAGCTGACCGTATCTCGAACACTGCTTGAGTCAGTGTCTGCATGGAGGCAGAGAAAGTTTTGAGTCCTCCTTCCAAGGTATCCATGTGCTGAACGAGATCTGCTGGTAGCGTATCTGACTCCGCATCACCACCTCCCGTCGTATACACCGTCATGACGTGACTGGAAGTGGATGGATCGGTTGAGGCTTCGCTTTCAGCCTCGCTCTCTTATAGAAGAGGAGCTTCTCCCGGAGCTTCATCTTGGATACCCCCAGCTATGTTTTGGAGGATGTCTTCGTCTTCGGGATGAAGATCCATAGGGGCTTGACTACCCCCAGCCATGTTCGGGAGGCTGACTTCGTCTTCGGGATGAAGATCCGCTAGGGCTTGACTACCCCCAGCTATGTCCTGGAGGATATCAAGGGCTTGATTACCCCCAGCTTCCTCTGAGATCTTCTTTCTCCCCCGAGTGCCCTCAAATACTCCTGAGGATGGGACAGTCGTCTTGGTTTTCCTCGGCTGGCTCTTGGATGAGGACGAGGTCGAGGAGTTGCCAGTCACCTTTCGAATTGATGGGGAGTTGGAGACTACGTTGCAAGAAGCAACTTTTAGTTCTGGCTCATCTTCAGTTAACACCATCTTCCCGAGGCGATGTTGGAGGGGTATTGATGATTGCAGCTGCTGGAACACAGACTGCCTTGGTGGGACTGCTGTTTTGCAACAACAGTTGATGGTGACTACAGAACATGTTTCCCTGTGAGGAGCGCATTATGCTTGTCAGTTGACTCTCCTGATCGACGTTTGTGAGTGATCACATTCCGCAAATCGTTGGAGGAGAGTACCACCTTCACACCCCCATCAGGAGTATGGCAAGGCCAAGCGCCGGGGTGGTCAAGTGAATGATGTACCCCCTGATCCGACGTAAAAAATGTGCCCAGATCAATAATGGGGGAGCAACATTTAAAGTGGCTTGAACCAGCCTCAGAAGCACAACCAATGTAGGCACGGGGGTTCAAGACCACTGAGTTTGCCTTGTACGACTTGGTTGCGATCGCAGCAGATGCGCCCAAGTGTGACAAGGACTTTGAAGGTTGGCCCGTTGGCGGCGCAGAAGCACCCAAGTCAACCTTGTGCAGTTTACCATTGGCAGTACGCATGATTATGAGCGCATGCCTCTGGCTCACTGCTGGCATAGCACGTTCAAGGCGCATGGCCCGTGCCGCCTTGGACTTCTTCGTACCAGCCCGCTGGGGCGCATAGTACTCAGAATCCAAATTATCTTCGCCATGACAATGAGTGAGTCTGTCAAAGATAGATGCCTTCTGTGGCGCATCAGAGTTAATGCGCAGGGCGTTAGCTGCGCCCCTGCTCCGTCGACGCATCTTCCTCGTTTGAAAAGAGAAGGTTGGGGAATGTGGTCGGCCCCACGTTTTCCCGAGAGATGCGTTACACCGGTGGGCGCATCTTGGCTGCTGAGGACGTCAGCAGGAAGGGTAAGCTGCATCGGCGCATCTCCTTCGGTGATGGAGCCAAGGGCGTCGACCTTGCGCACCCAGACTTGGCGAGTCTTCTTCGGCTTCGGCAGCCGCTTCGAAGGACTCGCACTGCCTTCAGAAATGAACTCCTCATACGCCTGTTGATTTAGGCGTACGACCAGCGTCTTGTGGGAGGAGCCCTGTCACGACCCGCACCCAGTGTGAGGGCACGAGAAGTAACGAACGCCCAGCCTACGCCGCAGTGTCGGTGGTAGAACGCTGTCCTGAGTCACCATATCTAACACAATCTAACCAATCTATAAATAGAGTAGAAATAATACGTAACTCAATCACAATACTAAGATGGAACAGGAGAAATAATCTCAAGAAAGTCACAATAAAGGTATAGGTGTAAACCACCAGAATATCTCAAGTACAACTCATAAAAGTCTCAAATAGAAAATACAAATAAAGTACTAAGTCTCAGCTAGACTATGGGCAAGTCCTCAGCGACTGTGGGATCCTCCTGTGGGTCCACGTCGCCAGTGTCATTTAAGCCAATGCCAGAATAAGTAGGACAGTACTCCTCATCATCACCTGTAAAATTTTCAACATGCCCAATCAGGACGGAACGAGCACATATCTCTCACAACAGTTCATATCAGGAATGGACATATAAAGCAAGCTATAGAAAACTATACATGAATCACTGTAAAGAGAAATCAACAGGAGAGAAGATATAACTGAGATGTAAATATGATAAATAAAAAATATAACCTTCTACGTGAAACAGAGCATGAATTGGTTATGTAAACAGCTTGGGTTGCACATGGATACAACTACGGAAATAACATGGATAACAACTACTGGGGATAATGATCACATAACCAACTACACTCTCCCTGCCCCCAACCAATACACAAGGATCGAAGCATGTTATGTTATTGCACATGGATAACAACTACTGTATACATGGAGCTCATATGGTCATGAGTGTACATGAATAACATATGAGTGCACATGGATAAAAGTGAATACATGGAGTACATGATGAACATGATAAAGTACATGAAACATGACATACTCGATGTATCCGAGGGGATAACATCGCATGAAAAGATCCATAGGGTACCGATCCGTGTGAACGTCGTGTCAGCATCAAGTATACTAGTCTATAACAAGAGTATACATCCAAAGAAGCATGAAAAGATCAGAGAATGTACTCGCCTGACAATCCGAACTGGATGATGAAAAGTGACTGGACTGGAGTAATACGATCCTATTTAAAACAATCACCTGTCATAAAACAGTCTAAATTATCATAAGGAAAGTCTTCAATGCAAATTCTACATGATTTGGGTCAATCTAAGTCAAAGTCAACCTTGGGTCAACTTTGGTCAACCAAACTAGCCAAACTAGGTCGAGGTTGGTCAACTAGTCTACAAGTCCACTTTTAGGTCAATACTAGTCCTAGAATTGATTTTGGTAGGGTTGGTGGTATCTTAGGTTTCAAGCTAAGGGGAAATGGCTATCTTAGAGCATAATACCCATGACCTAATATCAAATACCAAAGTGAAACCTAATACCAAAATCCTACCAACTATTGATACCCAAAAATCAGATTTCTATCCTAACTATACACCACACAGGTACACATCTAAAAACCAACTCTTCTAGAACTATCAACCAATGCAAACTAACTAACTAACTAACTAACTACTAACCTTGACTAAAGTAGACTGACTGGACTCATCATCCTAAGATAAAATCCTGCATCAATGCAATATCTGTTATAGGAAGAATACATTGAACATAGCCTATGCTAAACCTTCACAACTCAGTTGTCCTATATTTAGGCCAAGCTCGAACATAGCCCTCTCCTTTGTGTAACCTAGTAGTTACTACTCTAGGTTGGATCACCTAGGACCTGAATGTTTGCTTTGACAGAAGTATACATCGAAGTAAAACTGGAAATCAAACAAAGAAAACTGAAATATTTAGGATAACCTGGAATTCAAAGAACCCGATACTACACAACTATCCAAAATCGGATACAACTCTATCCTTGATGCAAATTACATGTAATCTCCTAGGTATGGTGTGATCTGTAGGTCGATTTATATACAGAAAATACATTAAAAACTGAGGGAACAGTTTCAATTTCTGAAACTGTAAAAAAACTGGGTTTTAAGGAAATCTGATACTCTATGGCTATCCAATTTCGATCACAGCCTATTTATGATGCATACTAACAGGTAAACTCATATATATGTCTAATAGGATCTGTTGGTTGAGTCTTTGCAGGATTTTAACATCGAATTACGACTAAACAATTAACAGAAAACTGAGAGTTGTAAACCTGGATCCTGACACTCAACATACAACCTATTCATGACTTAACACACTCGAAAATCTAAAGATGAATGAAACTAGGGTCTGTGGGTTTTGATTTTACCCAGAAATTATACTTTCGAAAACAGAACAAAAAGGAAGAACTGCAACAGTAAGATCAAATGTTGAAACCTAAGACTCGATACTCTATTGAAAACCTAAATTCCATCACAGCCCTCTCCATCCAGTATACTAGCAAGTAATCTCTTATATAGGTCTAATAGGACTTGCAGGTTGTGTCTAGGCAGGATTTTCACATTGAATCAGATGGAACAAAAATCAGAACTTAATAGTAAAAACTGGAAAAACTGGAAGAACCCGATACATCAAAACCAAAACCTATCTTGGCCTAAACATATTTGAAAATCAACTAAGAATCAAAACCTAAGGTTGGTAAGGATGTCAAGTGTTGAACATTAACTACAGGTACGATCGTGTCCAAGAAAATAGGACACGAAGTGTCCTGGACACCTATGAACCAAAACTGAAACTTAATCATCGTGCACGCGTGTCACTCATCCTAGGGCTCGACACAGAGCGAAATAGGACACGTGGTTACTCGTACACGTATCCCACATATAGGGCTACATGCCCACGTGTCTGCGCTGGCCATCCGACGCGTGTCCGAGTCGCACGACACGCGTATCGGACGCCAAAAACTGGCGCGCGCGCGACAGTTCAAAATCAGTGCCACGTCGATTTCTCTCTCTACGCTCCACGAAATCCCACGAAACTTTACGAGGGTGTTGTCAGTCGTGGTGCCTAGATACAGACCAAAAATCTCGGGTTGAATCGCTGTGTCCAAAGAGAAAGGACACAGCAGCAGGACACGCGCGCGGTCCTCGTGCTGTGCGTGCGTGTCTTGTTTCGGACACGAAAACGTGTCGATTCAACCAAGAACCTAGGGCTTAGGAATCCTGACCTATAGGGCTATAAATTCGGAAATTAGATCACAAAATAAACATGTTCGAAATCTAATAGGAATTTCATCGAACACCTATAAACCTAATCCGATACGTGTCCGATACACCTATCAAACGGACACGAAACTTAACCAAACTTCATGGGTAGTTCTAGGGTACCTAGATGCATACTAATATGAAGAAAAATCAGAAGAAACTATGGTGTTTGGGTGTTTACCTATTGAGAGTTGAAGTATCCAAGAAACTGACTCCTCGATCGATGAGACGACCAGTTTCCACCGAGCAAATGCCTCCAACTCCTTGCTAACAATGCTCCAGCAAATTCTCCTCCTTCCCACGATCACAACGCACTTCGTTTGGGGTGAAACGGAGGTCGGATGAAAAAGTTAGGGTTTTGGAGAGCTGGAAACTAGGGTTTTGTGAAGGGGGTGTCTATTCTAATGCAAAGCTTATATAGGGGATGGGGGCTTCCTGTTTTGGCCGGCCATAGGAGTCCTAATAGGGTCAAGGATGGTCCATGGGTCCCACTCCTCTATTTAAGTTGAGTTTAAGCTCAAATAACAAAAGGCTACAAAGGCCAATTAATTAATTAGCTTAAGAATAGCCAAATGGCTTCTAAATTAAACCAAAGTCTAAAAATAAAATCTAATTAGCTAGATACTCATCATAGGTCATGGTTGGTCTCTAATGTGGGTTTTCTAAAGTTAGACCAAGGCTAAATCAATCACAAGTCAATAATATCTAGAAAATCACAAAATGACTTAAAATGGCTAAAATGACTAAATACCCTTATTTCCAAAAAGTGGGTGTTACAAGTCTACCCTCCTTAAAAATAATTTCGTCCTCGAAATTAAAATGATCCTACTCTTTCTAGGTCAAAACCCCAACAATCATGGTCTCAAGAAAACTTATCTAAATCCTGCAGTTGAAAAGAAACCATACAGGATCATGGCAGGCAATCAGCCTGGAGTCTCATCTAGCTACTAAAGTCATACTAGATCAAAAGTAGTCATAAGGTATCAAGCATGCAAATATTATGGTAGGGTACAAGTAATCATCAAGATAGGATAAGGTATGGTCAAGAACTCACCTCTACTAGGTCTGGTAGCTGGAACTCTCTCTCCTGGAGGTAGGCCTCGTCTAGGGGCAAGTGTAGTAGGACAGTCTCGTATCTTGTGTGCAGCTGACCCACAAAATAGGCACAATCCTAGTCTCTTCCTACAGTCCTTCCATTCGTGCCCAAGCTTCTTACAGAAGGCACAGGTAGACACTCGCTCAGCTGGTCTCTGCGGACAGGAAATCTGAACTGGATAGGTTGGTCTAGGCTGAAGGTCCTGGGTACTCCTGAGGCTCTGGGTATAGACTGCTCCTTGCTCTCTTGGGACTAGGCTCCTCCCTCGAATGCATGTAATCCCGCAACAGTTGGATACTGAGACTCTGCTCTCTCATAAGCTCAGCCTGAAGTCTCTGTACCTCCCGCAAATCCTGAAGAAATCTGTGAATATGAGCTTCAACAGGAATGGCATGGGGTACCGCTCCAGGAGGCAAAGGAAGGCCCTCAGTCTCGGCTGAACTGCAGTCCCCTCCTGAAGGACTGGAGATGGAGGGAAATTCTCCGGTGAGGCTGCTAATACCTCCTGAGCAATAGAAGGGGAAGTTACAATCTCGGTCTCATCCGGAATTGTGGCTGTGCACTGGGGACAAATTCTGGTCATGGGTGCCATTCTGGAAAAGATAAGGATAAATAATAAATCATTGGGCTGTAAGGCAGTATAGTCATCCTATATAAATACTGGTGATTATAAAAACAACCGAAATTAACCATAAATCATTAATATTCTAAGGATGATCAAAAATCGAAAGTTTAAAGCACGACTGTCAATAACACTGAAATCCAAGCACACTATATATACATATATCTATAGATATTTTAGTCTCGATATGATCTAAGTTGATCAAATCCAGGATGAGTCGAAGGTTTGGTCAAGATGGAGAACGAGGTCATTGAAGTCTAGGCACGAGTATCCAAGATTTGAAATCCATGTCACAATTGAATTAATTCAATTGAATAAGGTTCCAAACATTGGACGATAAGGGAATGACCAAGTCGACTGGTCGCGATCGTGGGTTTAGAATTCAACACTATTGAAATCCTAAAGGATACTGTGAGGATATAGAATTAAGTCACTATCCTCCTTCTGATAAGGAAGCTAAACGTGATACTCTGTGTTGACCTATTAAGTAGAGTGCCTTGCCTTTCTGAAATATGTGAAAGACAAAAACAAAAGAGTTCAAAGACGATACTAGTTGAGTACAATACGTGGTTCATAGACGACGAAAATAGTTCAAGGAGAATTGCCAAACTGTCGTGGATGAGACAGATGCTCTAGAGTCTCATCCACGTAGAGTAATATATGAAAGCGAACCAAGTGCACTAGGTTGATCAGACCATCATACACCGGTTCTGATTAGACAATATGTTAGTGGGTCGCGACCCAATAAAATATATCATGATCAAGCTCAAAAAGGGATAAGCTTGCAAAACTAAGGCTAAATTAGCAACATAAGGTAGTCAAGTATAAGTAAGGGAGGTAATGATGAAGAAGAAAAGAAACAGTCCAAGATCCTTAACTAAGCTGGTCAAGCGATCAAGATAAGGTGCAATGTTAAGCATTTAAAGAACAAGAAGAACTCCATCCCATGTCGGGTCGAAAGAATTGAGTCATGGTTGAATCTCGAATTTAAGTCAGAAAGTATTTTAGTATCATGGTAAGGTTCAAGAGGTGACAACTAATACAAAATAAAGAAATCAAGTTGAAGCATGGAATAAATTTAATTAAGAATCAGTGAAATAATCTAGGGACATAGTACTAAAGGCGAATACTGCTAAGGAAGATCAAATACAACGGTTAGAAATTACAATAAAGATCTAGATTTGAGGGAAGGTTGAGTAAGTCAATATTGAGATACAGTCCTATAGTTTGGCAGACGACTAACAACACTGGTGTATATACTACTATCATAGTCACGAGTGATATGACAATTAGTGTGGAACACTTCCATCTCATTAAGGTTACTTTGGTGGCCTACCTTTACATTCCTTTAAAAAGAAATTCCAAAAAATAACTACCTCAATTTGTATTCACTCTAAGCCTTCCAATCTAACCACGACTAACATTTAAATCCTTTTCATAAATCTCATAATAACTTTTATCTCGTTACTACTAACGTTTCCTAATTTTTCGTTTCAATCCTACTTTAAACTCCAGAGTTGATAAATCATGAATCCATGAAATTCTATATCACTTCCTAAAAAAATTAAAAAACTCCCCAATTTGTCTCAATAATACTCAAGATAGACACTCAGCTTATCACGGCAATCTAGCATTTACAGCTCAATATTTTAACGCGCTTATCAACCATAATTTCTCCTTCTAAGTCATTGAAACATAATCACTACTTCTTAAACCAAAATCCAAATAGATTTTTAAATCTTCAATCAATTGACACGATTCCGAATTTGAGTTTTTTTTTTTTTTTTTCTTCCAAAACAATTGTTTTCATATCTTCCCAATCTTTTAAACCAAAAATTTTAATATCATTACTCCCACTTAAATTGAAATCCATAAACATATACATCGCAACTTGTACGACTCCATTTAATAGTTCATACTGCCACTCCCCCCTTTTTTGATCATTCAAACTAACCTATATACTTTCAAGGATGTATAATCATAATCCAATAATTCATGAATCACATCAATCCTGAAATCAATTTATTTAGATTCTAACTAATTTCCTCCAGTATCAAGATATAATTTTATAATCCTCTGGTGATTACTACTTAGAATCTTCAAGATAAATTTCCTTGGTAATATCCCAACTTACAAACTACTAATCATTAAAGCATCTTTTTAGAAAAATGCCCTTATAACTTAATCAAAATCTCCGTGTATCCCAATTCCTTAATGTAATCCTCCTAGCCATGCGTTTAACCAATGAGTATATAGCAGTGTAGCCATCTTCCTAACCATTATTAAACACAAGGAAGTAAGGGTATTGGTGAAAAGAGTTCAAACAAGATGCAAGAATCGAGGGAGGAAGGTGGACAAAAGTAAGGGAAAAGGAATTTAAATCGAAGCTCAAAATAAGATTCTCAAGGGTCGTCCCAGGAATCTCTCAGGAATTCCTAATAGTGATTGAGTACTTTAACTTATTCCTATATCCTACTTGCAGGTGGTAATGATACTCTAGTTCGAATACCACTACAAATCACACTAGTTGTGATCGAGGACCTGCATGGGCCACCACTAAAAACGTGTCACGACCCGCACCCAGTGTGAGGGCACGAGAAGTAACGAACGCCCAGCCTACGCCGCAGTGTCGGCGGTAGAACGCTGTCCTGAGTCACCATATCTAACACAATCTAACCAATCTATAATAGAGTAGAAATAATACGTAACTCAATCACAATACTAAGATGGAACAGGAGAAATAATCTCAAGAAAGTCACAATAAAGGTATAGGTGTAAACCACCAGAAATATCTCAAGTACAACTCATAAAAGTCTCAAATAGAAAATACAAATAAAGTACTAAGTCTCAGCTAGACTATGGACAAGTCCTCAGCGACTGTGGGATCCTCCTGTGGGTCCACGTCGCCAGTGTCATTTAAGCCAATGCCAGAATAAGTAGGACAGTACTCCTCATCATCACCTGTAAAATTTTCAACATGCCCAATCAGGACGGAACGAGCACATATCTCTCACAACAGTTCATATCAGGAATGGACATATAAAGCAAGCTATAGAAAACTATACATGAATCACTGTAAAGAGAAATCAACAGGAGAGAAGATATAACTGAGATGTAAATATGATAAATAAAAATATAACCTTCTACGTGAAACAGAGCATGAATTGGTTATGTAAACAGCTTGGGTTGCACATGGATACAACTACGGAAATAACATGGATAACAACTACTGGGGATAATGATCACATAACCAACTACACTCTCCCTGCCCCCAACCAATACACAAGGATCGAAGCATGTTATGTTATTGCACATGGATAACAACTACTGTATACATGGAGCTCATATGGTCATGAGTGTACATGAATAACATATGAGTGCACATGGATAAAAGTGAATACATGGAGTACATGATGAACATGATAAAGTACATGAAACATGACATACTCGATGTATCCGAGGGGATAACATCGCATGAAAAGATCCATAGGGTACCGATCCGTGTGAACGTCGTGTCAGCATCAAGTATACTAGTCTATAACAAGAGTATACATCCAAAGAAGCATGAAAAGATCAGAGAATGTACTCGCCTGACAATCCGAACTGCTGATGATGAAAAGTGACTGGACTGGAGTAATACGATCCTATTTAAAACAATCACCTGTCATAAAACAGTCTAAATTATCATAAGGAAAAGTCTTCAATGCAAATTCTACATGATTTGGGTCAATCTAAGTCAAAGTCAACCTTGGGTCAACTTTGGTCAACCAAACTAGCCAAACTAGGTCGAGGTTGGTCAACTAGTCTACAAGTCCACTTTTAGGTCAATACTAGTCCTAGAATTGATTTTGGTAGGGTTGGTGGTATCTTAGGTTTCAAGCTAAGGGGAAATGGCTATCTTAGAGCATAATACCCATGACCTAATATCAAATACCAAAGTGAAACCTAATACCAAAATCCTACCAACTATTGATACCCAAAAATCAGATTTCTATCCTAACTATACACCACACAGGTACACATCTAAAAACCAACTCTTCTAGAACTATCAACCAATGCAAACTAACTAACTAACTAACTACTAACCTTGACTAAAGTAGACTGACTGGACTCATCATCCTAAGATAAAATCCTGCATCAATGCAATATCTGTTATAGGAAGAATACATTGAACATAGCCTATGCTAAACCTTCACAACTCAGTTGTCCTATATTTAGGCCAAGCTCGAACATAGCCCTCTCCTTTGTGTAACCTAGTAGTTACTACTCTAGGTTGGATCACCTAGGACCTGAATGTTTGCTTTGACAGAAGTATACATCGAAGTAAAACTGGAAATCAAACAAAGAAAACTGAAATATTTAGGATAACCTGGAATTCAAAGAACCCGATACTACACAACTATCCAAAATCGGATACAACTCTATCCTTGATGCAAATTACATGTAATCTCCTAGGTATGGTATCGTGTGATCTGTAGGTCGATTTATATACAGAAAATACATTAAAAACTGAGGGAACAGTTTCAATTTCTGAAACTGTAAAAAAACTGGGTTTTAAGGAAATCCGATACTCTATGGCTATCCAATTTCGATCACAGCCTATTTATGATGCATACTAACAGGTAAACTCATATATATGTCTAATAGGATCTGTTGGTTGAGTCTTTGCAGGATTTTAACATCGAATTACGACTAAACAATTAACAGAAAACTGAGAGTTGTAAACCTGGATCCTGACACTCAACATACAACCTATTCATGACTTAACACACTCGAAAATCTAAAGATGAATGAAACTAGGGTCTGTGGGTTTTGATTTTACCCAGAAATTATACTTTCGAAAACAGAACAAAAAGGAAGAACTGCAACAGTAAGATCAAATGTTGAAACCTAAGACTCGATACTCTATTGAAAACCTAAATTCCATCACAGCCCTCTCCATCCAGTATACTAGCAAGTAATCTCTTATATAGGTCTAATAGGACTTGCAGGTTGTGTCTAGGCAGGATTTTCACATTGAATCAGATGGAACAAAAATCAGAACTTAATAGTAAAAACTGGAAAAACTGGAAGAACCCGATACATCAAAACCAAAACCTATCTTGGCCTAAACATATTCGAAAATCAACTAAGAATCAAAACCTAAGGTTGGTAAGGATGTCAAGTGTTGAACATTAACTACAGGTACGATCGTGTCCAAGAAAATAGGACACGAAGTGTCCTGGACACCTATGAACCAAAACTGAAACTTAATCATCGTGCACGCGTGTCACTCATCCTAGGGCTCGACACAGAGCGAAATAGGACACGTGGTTACTCGTACACGTATCCCACATATAGGGCTACATGCCCACGTGTCTGCGCTGGCCATCCGACGCGTGTCCGAGTCGCACGACACACGTATCGGACGCCAAAAACTGGCGCGCGCGCGACAGTTCAAAATCAGTGCCACGTCGATTTCTCTCTCTACGCTCCACGAAATCCCACGAAACTTACGAGGGTGTTGTCAGTCGTGGGGCCTAGATACAGACCAAAAATCTCGGGTTGAATCGCTGTGTCCAAAGAGAAAGGACACAGCAGTAGCAGGACACGCGCGCGGTCCTCGTGCTGCGCGTGCGTGTCTTGTTTCGGACACGAAAACGTGTCGATTCAACCAAGAACCTAGGGCTTAGGAATCCTGACCTATAGGGCTATAAATTCGGGAAATTAGATCACAAAATAAACATGTTCGAAATCTAATAGGAATTTCATCGAACACCTATAAACCTAATCCGATACGTGTCCGATACACCTATCAAACGAACACGAAACTTAACCAAACTTCATGGGTAGTTCTAGGGTACCTAGATGCATACTAATATGAAGAAAAATCAGAAGAAACTATGGTGTTTGGGTGTTTACCTATTGAGAGTTGAAGTATCCAAGAAACTGACTCCTCGATCGATGAGACGACCAGTTTCCACCGAGCAAACGCCTCCAACTCCTTGCTAACAATGCTCCAGCAAATTCTCCTCCTTCCCACGATCACAACGCACTTCGTTTGGGGTGAAACGGAGGTCGGATGAAAAAGTTAGGGTTTTGGAGAGCTGGAAACTAGGGTTTTGTGAAGGGGGTGTCTATTCTAATGCAAAGCTTATATAGGGGATGGGGGCTTCCTGTTTTGGCCGGCCATAGGAGTCCTAATAGGGTCAAGGATGGTCCATGGGTCCCACTCCTCTATTTAAGTTGAGTTTAAGCTCAAATAACAAAAGGCTACAAAGGCCAATTAATTAATTAGCTTAAGAATAGCCAAATGGCTTCTAAATTAAACCAAAGTCTAAAAATAAAATCTAATTAGCTAGATACTCATCATAGGTCATGGTTGGTCTCTAATGTGGGTTTTCTAAAGTTAGACCAAGGCTAAATCAATCACAAGTCAATAATATCTAGAAAATCACAAAATGATTAAAATGGCTAAAATGACTAAAATACCCTTATTTCCAAAAAGTGGGTGTTACAGCCCACCTGCACGTCGTCAGATTACGACACAACTTTCTCGGCGGAGGAGAAAGAGGTCCCCAGCAGAGTCGCCAGCTTGTTTGCCATTAAAATATTTTGATTGCAATTTCAATTACAAACAGAACAGTGTTACAATGTAGAACTTAGATGTAGTCCTAGGAGTACACTTTTGTTTATCTGGGTCCCTGTGTCGATGGAGCGAGTGGTAATACGTTAAATCCGTTGATGATCTGACGACGGTTCTCGGTTCTCTGAAGGTCTGAGTTGCTCTGGGTGCTGGAGTTTGCGGAGAGGAAGAAGACGTTGAGTGTCTGTATATGCATCTCTTTGTGTGTGTATGTAGGTCTCTCTCCGTCTGGAAGAAGGAGATGATCCCTCTATTTATATCTTACAGGCTGGCTGCTCATACGCACATATATAGGATGCGTCTGTACGTGGGGACGCCACGTGGTTGAAGCTGCAGAAGGTACATGGATGATGCACAATCATTTGTGGGTTGAATCCTTCATGCTGATTTTGTGGGCTGGCACGTAGCAGGGGAGAGGATCTTTCTGTTGCTGAGATCTTGGATGATTAGCAGCCCTTCATAGACTGAATTGAGTCAAAGGACATGTGGCGCGTGTCCGTTGCTCAAAGATCTCAGATTTGGTAGAGGGTAATCTGATAGGATGCGCCTGGGATTGGGTGCATGAGAAGACTTTGGCTCGCAACCTTCAGGAGTTACGAACCAGTCTGGACGTATGGATTTTGAGGCGCATGCGAGGTTTCAGTAGCGACTTAACCTCTGTCTTCAGGGATCAGAGAAAGGTCAGAGGCACATGGCTCTTGAAGCGCATGCAGAGGTTTGGACGCATGGCTGCGGAGGCGCATACGAATGGCTGGGCGACCACGTGGCTTGTAACCGCCGGAAGAGATTAATGATGATGCTGACGTCAGCAGCGCTTCGTTTTCTGTAAAAGCTGTTACAGCTCTGTCATGGAGGCAAGGCTGCTGTCGTGTCAGACTTCAGCATTTAATGTTCTTTGACGGGTGATGGGCTGTTGAGTGGGCACATTGATGTGCGTTCCACTGGGTGCATGGGTCTATGTTGATTAGGATGCATGGATCTATACTTTGTTGGGCGCATCCATACAGGGTGCTTGGTACCGACGGGCGCGTCTGTACGATGTATGGTGTCTGACCGGCGCATCCATTTGCATTACGCGTCTTTATTGGTCCGACTGTTGCGTTCCTTGAGTGCTTTAAATAGCCATTTTGACTTGGCCGAATTCGAAGCGTCAGGTTCATCACCATAAATGCAAATTCATTGCACGGGATTCGGAGAGCCCGCCACTTGGCGCATGGGTTTGATTTGCTCGGCCTATAAATAGCAGCAAGGAGAGAGTTTGCTTCTCGTTCTCTCACGTCTTTCCGAATGAACTTATTTGCTCGAGCACATTCTGTTGACAAGATGCTCCCGAGGGTGAAGATGCGACGAATTGTCTTCATTCATGCACTTGAAGGTGACTGTTACATCCAAAAGTCGAAATCGAGGGTTTCTGAGGCAGGTGGAAGGTGCCTGTTGCATCCAAAGATCGGGATGCTCGAGCCCCGTCTCCATTATGCTGGAAGAGCTGCAAATTAGAATTGTGGTGCTCCCATCTTCCTTGGTCTTTGGAGAGCTCTTCCTCCTTCTAGAGTGGGGTGTTGCCCACTCTGGTTGTGTTGAAAGCTGTTTCTTTAGCCGCAGATCGGAATTGCAGTGCTCTCCTCTTCCTTTGGCTTTGGAGAGCTGTTCCTCCAGCTAGAGTGGGGTTGATCGCCTACCCTTGTTCTGCTCAATAAATACTTTATTAGTCGAAGCATTTGATTCGAAGTAGAGCGTATATGCTGAGACTTCATGATGCGTATAACTGAGACGCTGAAATAGATACGCCTGACTGAGACGCTGAAGTGATGCGCCTGACTGAGACGCTGAAGTAGATACACCTGACTGAGACGCTGAAGTGATGCGCCTGACTGATGATGCGCCTGGCATGAGGCGCATGACAGTTTGCTGTGCCTGGCTGTAGTCTTAGGATCTTTCTTTTTGTAGAAATTCTTCTTTGTAAAGCCTTTTTTAGACATGTAATAGACTTCTATATGAAATAAAAATCTTCTTTTGATGTCTATACTTTTGCTGTCTTGTTGTGCCAAGTACTTCGTTTGAGCTTCCTGGCTCATGTAATGTTAGGCGCATAAGAATGCTGGCCTATAGATGCGCCTGAAATTCCATGCTTTTACAGTAGCGTTCCCAAGGTTTTATCCAATACCCTGGAAGAAATAGAAATGTAACTACATTACCCGTATGGAAGTACCGACTTAACTTTACTTAATCTTATATGCAAACGTGAATAAACTAAGCCAGAGATAGAACAGGAAGATGTAAGCTAGAGATAGAACAGGGAGATGTGTCATCACAAAAAATCTATGTTAGCATATTCACATGTCGAGCTTTACAGATTTTGATTCCTCTATCAAGATCAAGCCTCAAAGTATTTCACTGTGTATATATCACTTGGTATAAACCATCTAGATCATTAGAAGAGAAACACATGATCTTAAACATAGTTTACTTGTTTTAAAGTTAAATTATTATTTATTACGTTAAACATGAGCTCAGCAGTTTAATATAAATCTATCTATAATGTTTTTATCGGAGGAAAGCAAGGCCACTGCCACGTGGTGAGGCCGAACCATTGAATAATTTCTTCTCAAGAACGAATTGAAAGCATGGACCTCCAAAAAGTTTAAATTATTGTTTTGTCCCCCAACTTTGCTGATTGTCATGACAATTGGCAAGTAGCTTCCCCTCTTATGGATACTAACAGTTTTACATTAGTATTAAGTATACTAGTCGAGGAATGATAACATATTAGTGTAAAAATTAATGAACCTCCAAGTGTATTGCAGTTTCCCTCCACCGAAACGAGGATAGCATACAATATATGAATGGAAAAGAGATCAGAAAATTTTCTTTGTCATCACAATAACTTACACTACAGTACATTCAAAATTAGTACAGCAAAGAAGGATAACAAGGGATCTAATGACCGAGCATCATCCTATGACTTACTTAGAGAGTCCAATCATGGATGGATGATGGACACAATGAATGGTACAATCTGTCCCAAAGCTAACCTGCCTATCATCCTATGTAAAAGGGATACCTATAAACCTGGTAAAGCAGATAACAATATAAGGCAAAGAACAAAGTAAAGCAAACCTGGTATCAAATGCATACAGAGAAAGAAAAGTAACAGACAACAAAACATAACAAGCAAACCTGGTATCAAATGCATATAGAGGAAAGGAAACATGGTATCAAATGTGACTCTTGTGCATCTATTATTATTAATAGGGAGAATGATAGTATGCAAGTGCAATGCTACACAAAAGAAATAAAAGGCAAAAAAACTTGTGCGAAAAAAAAGAACAGAAATCACCGCCCGCACCAAGATTGAATGAGGTTTACTCCTTCAATGACGAAGACACCCTGCAACTCTTTGAGATGCTGAAGCAAAGCGACAAAATCAACTTGCCTGATCCAAAGCGTCCCGATGAGGTTGACAGGGTAGGCAACATGAGGTATTGTCACTACCATCGGTTCATTGGGCATCCAACTCGAGACTGTTATATCTTGAAGAACTACATACAGTGCATGATCAATACGAACGTCCTCTCGCTTAACTATGAACAAAAGACAGTCTCGGCAAACATGGTGTCACTCCAGTTTAGCACCTTGCCACATACTAAAGCTCAAGATGGCGTCATCCCCATCCCAAAGGCAACAATGGAAGTAATCAACCTTTCACCAACTCGTGATAATATGAGTGAACTAATACCACTTACGACGTCCCAGGGAGAGATCATGTGGATCCACCCAGATCTAGATCCGAAATTGACTCAATCGTGGGTATATCCTACCTCCAAAACCAAAGGCAAGAAGACCAAGACTTACCACACGGTCACTTCCTCCCCTGAGGAAGCCTTTCCTGTTCAGACGTGCTCATAGCAAAATGTCCAACAAGAGGAGGCTCCGGTCGAAGTGACGCCTTCTGTCACCAACACGACTACCCAAGGGGAGGGTTCATCCTAACCTCTAGCAGTCGACAAATAGAAGCAAAAATAGACTCATTTTGACAGGCCTCTAAAAAGCTGCGAGGTTGACTAAACCCTATAACTTCGACATACTGGCGCAACTCGCTAGTACTCCGGCTCGACTATCCCTATTTGAGCTCCTCCGACTATATAATGATACTCGAGAGGCTCTATGTAAAGCACTGAAGGATGCTGAGTCCTTCATCAGCTAGGTCAAGCAGCCTGAAGAATATCAGATAACACCTTTACATTATTTCCAATGAGCAAGATGTCATCCACATAAAGTACTAGGAACACCATCACGTTTCTGTCACACTTTCTGTATACACATGATTCATCCTGACATTGATCAAATCCATAGGATTTTATCACCTGATCAAAATATATGTTCCAAGATCGGGAAGCTTGCTTAAGTCCATAAATGGACTTCTTGAGCTTACAAACAAGATGCTCTTGGTCCTTTTCAATGAACCCGTCTGGTTGCTTCATATAGATGTCTTCCTCAAGACTTCCATTAAGGAAAGCTGTCATAACATCCATTTTTCAAATCTCATAATCGAGATGAGCTGCAATAGATAAAAGAATCCGGATAGACTTAAGCATGGCTACTGGAGAAAAGGTTTCCTCATAATCGATACCCTCTCTTTGAGTAAAACCTTTTGCTACAAGCCGAGCTATAAAGGTTTCAACCTTACCGTCTGATCCTCTTTTTCTCTTATAGACCCACTTGCATCCAATGGCTTTTACACCAACTGGTGGTTCTACAGGCTTCCAGACCTGATTAGAATCCATAGATTCTATTTCAGATATCATTACTTTTTGCTAAGACTCTACATCTTTATCTTGGAGTGCTTCATTGTAGGTATAGGGATCATAATCTTATTCCTCATGGACGAAATCTGACGACTCTTCCAAGAACATATATCTATCAGGTTGTATCACAACCCTCCCACTATGACGAGGCACTATCGGTTGTGGTGTAATATTTGTGACACATTGTACAGTTATTTGTGGTTCATCCTCTTGTACTGTTGGTACTGAAGTACTTGGTGTCTCACCTCTCAGTTCTTCTAAAATAACTCTACTTGTGGGTTTATGGTTCATCACATAGTCTTCCTCTAAGAATCGGGCATTGGTGCTAACAATGACCTTCTGATCCTTAGGACTATAAAATAAACCTTCTTTCGTTCCTCTTGGATAGCCTACAAACAAGCGTACTTCTGTACGAGATTCCAACTTATCTGCTTTCCCATTCAGCACATGTGCTGGACTATCCCAAATGCAATATGTTTCAGACTAGGCTTACGTCCAATCTACAGCTCTGTGGGAGTAAGAGGTACTGACTTAGAAGGAACCAAGTTTAAAATATAAGCTGCAGTCTCTAAGGCATATCCCCAAAACGAATCTAGTAAATCTGAATAACTCATCATTGATCTAACCATCTCCATAAGAGTTATATTCCTTCTTTCGGCTACACCATTCTGCTGGGGCGTTCAAGGTGCAGTCAATTGGGATGTAATCCCAGCCTCGGATAAATAATCCCTAAACTCTCTAAAGAGGTACTCGCCACCACGATCTGATCATAATGACTTGATACATTTTCCATGACGTTTCTCCGTTTCAGTCTTGTACTCTTTGAATTTCTCAAAGCATTCAGACTTACGGCGCATCAAATAAATGTATCCATACCTTGAATAATCGTCAATAAATATGACAAAATATTCAAAGCCACCTCTAGCTTGGATAGTCATGGTCCACACAAATCAGAATGAACCAATTCCAACACATCTTTGGCCCTATACCCCTTTGCCGTAAAAGGCCTTTTGGTCATTTTACCTTCCAAGCAGGATTCACAGACTGGTAGTGCCTCCACTTCCAATGAACTCAAAGGTCCATCTTCAACCAGTCTTTGAATCCTTCTTAGGTTAATATGCCTCAATCGTAAGTGCCAAAGATATGTTTGGTTCATACAAGAAGGTTATTTTCTCTTATTTAAGTTAGATACCATATTATTCATTTCCATAAGTTGCATTGTGGGCGAAATAGGATTAATGACATACAGATTATCAACCAATGCACCAGAACAGATAAAATATTTATTCTTTCTAATAATAATATTGTCATTAAAATAAACTGAATATCTGTCCTTAACTAACATAGAAACAGAAACTAAATTTCTTCTAAGTGAAGGTGCATAAAGATAATCTCTCAATGTTAAAGACTTATTTCTACCAAAAGATAAAGTAATATCTCCTAATACAAAGATCGCTACTTTTGTAGCATCACCCATGAACAAGCATATCTCTCCATCACTGAGCCGTCTAGTTTCCTGGAACCCCTGTAACGTATTGCAGACGTGATTAGTAGCTCCTGTATCTACACACCAGGTGCCGGTAGATAACACCGCTAAACATGTTTCAACTACTAGTAAATGAGATATACCTTCTTTGTTCCCTTATTTGAGAAGTGAAAAATCAGTCTTCCAATGTCCTGACCCTTTGCACTTGAAACATTTGCCTTTCGACTTTTTCACCGTGCCTTGAGGTCCCATGTCCTTGTTTGCTGAGTTTGCCTATTTCTGAATGTTATTCTTCTTCTTACCGCCTTTTGGCTTAGAAGTAGAAGCCTTTTCAGAAACAAAAACATGACCACTCTACCTAAAGAGAGATTCAGCATCCTGTAGCTCTTTTACAAGTTCTGCCAAACTATATAACCTTTTGTTCATGTTGTAATTAAGGCAAAAATTGTCAAAACTTTTAGGCAGAGTCCCAAGAATGATATCGACCTGGGATTTCCCATCAATTTTAGCTCCAAGGATCTACATCTCATTCAGATGACCCATCATCTTGAGAACATGATCCCTTACTGGTGTACCCTCAGCCATTTTTTTATTCATCAAACACTTCATAGCAAACTGCCTAGCTGCTCTACTCTGATATCCGAAGAGTTCCTTGAGGTTATACATTTTGTCATAAGTTGTGGCCATGGCCTGATGCTGATGTTGCAGTACATTTGACATAGATGCCAGAATATAACACCGTGCCATCTCATCTGCATATTTCTACTTCTTATAAGCCTCTTTCAACTCTTCATCAGAGTTAGCATCAGGCTTAGGTGGGCATTCCTCAACAAGTACATATTTGTACTCCTCAGCAGTCAAGACAATGTCCAGATTACGTTTCCAGTCAATATAATTAGGTCCAGTAAGTTTGTTTTCTTTAAGAATCACCATAAGTGGAATGAAAGAACCCATTTTTGAAATCCTGAGAATTACATAAATAAAAATTATGTAGGACAAAATTTTTTGAATTAATTAAATAGAAATTTACCAACACCTTGAACATCATGAATTTAGCATGCCACGATAGTGTGGACGTAAACAAATTCAACTTTATTCAAGTAGGTACTACCTATTAATTTTACTATCATGTCAACATAACTTTATGACAAATAAAATTAATATGTTGGTCTTGCTCTGATCATACAAATAATAGCAGTGACTCCGATGGGGAGGATGCCATTATTTGTATCTAAGTGTATACCATTACTTAATACTAAGTCCATTACCTTGTAATGAGTTCCTTCAGATGGAGAGGTGAACACATACTAGGTAACTTTCTAAAATTACCTAAGGAAGTTTGTACTGGTGATCCATAATTATACTCATCCGATATGGAGGAAGGCAATAAAGCCAACGCGCAAGTATAATTACATCACCTACAAACCAGTAATGGAGACCATAGATTTATACTAAACAAATATCCTATCCCACTTAGTTATTTAACAATGAGAATTTTTCTACTAGTTGATATTATGTCCATGTTGTCCATTATTAATGTAGGCTTAGTTTTTCAAAAAAAAATATCCACACAATAATAAACATGCATAATCAGAAAAAGCAAAATGACAACAAATAAGAGAAAGATATCCAACTATTACGGCCAGTATCTTTCCTGCTCCGTCCTCAACTATCCGAATCCAAAATCTGGCACTGCACAGATCTATTTTGGTTGTTGATTCCTTCATCAAAAATCATCTGTCTGCCTCTGCACTGCTTAAAACTAGCATCTCGTCCGGCGTCAGAAACGGCCACCACCGCCATCATGATTGATCAAAAATAATTAAAATTACATCAATCCTACGCTTCCCCAAGGAGTTCACACATAATCTAGATTGAAAAATTAAAATAATAAGCACGATCAACCCTCATGATTTTAATTACATCCACAGCAACAACAATATCCATGACATGTTCGTGGTTTAAATAACACAATCAAAAACATGCATTGGACCATAATAGTTGGATCTAAGATGCCTGCAAAATCGAGTTAGAATAGATCTACATCTACCGACTATTACACAGCGTAGATTTTATTGGACAACATGGATGTGTCAAACAATACGCAAATCCAAAGTGGCTCTGATACCAATTGATGGAACTGGGGATTCCCAGGACCTTTACTTCGGTGTGCATATTGATCGATAGAAAGTTAAACAGATTTAATACGTGTTCTAATCCTTCATAGGCGAAAACTAGGGTTCACGAATTATACCTGTGGTGGGAAGAAAACAAGTAGTTTCTGGCAATCTCGAGCGGACGACCCCAAGATCTTCTACACGTATTCCTTCCTCGAGTTGGACGTCGTGTGGGCGACGATCTCCCAGCCTTTTCTTCTCCTTGGTAGCCCTCTCTTTCTCTCCTTACGTGAATCACGAATTTAGAGAAAGCTTCAGATTTTTGATCTATCATTTGGCGGCCAGAGAATAGAGGATATATATAGGCTACGACATGGACCATGAGGAGAAATTAGGGTTAAGTCTCCTAAGGATATAGATATTTCGTGTTCAACCCGAAAATGCAATTCAAACACATTAATAATAGCTCGGTCCACTAATGAGCTATTGTTGCACTACCTCCCTAATTCCAAATTATGTTTGTCGGCTCCTTTTATTATATGCTCGTTTGGCTCCCAATGTTAAGATATCGAATGTCTGTAGATCAAATTAAGTTACTGACAACTTTATTGATTCGACATCTTTTATCCTTAAGTAGTACCGCTCAACTTTATTTGTCATGTCGGATATAATCCACCTGCAGGGTTTACATGACAATCCTTATGAGCTCCTTAAGAGGGCATCATCAACCCGATGTATCGGGATATGGATTCTATTTATAATCAACAGCCCATCATACATAGAATGATATTACCCAATTCATAGAGGTTGTTGATCCATAATGAATCTCACTCTTTCATGAGTCAAAGTAATGCACACTACATATACATGTCTGTTATTATATCCAAATTAAGAGCACAAGCATCCATAATAACAGAGGTGTTTGTTCACTTATGTAGTCAGTACAAAGAGAACAACCTAATGTTCAATACACACAAAGTGTACCAGTGTAAACCTATAGTCAAGATAGACTAATACCAGATTACACTACAACCTTTCCAATAGATTGTCCCAAGTCCATCTAGGTTGTGAACTATTTATATACTCCATAGGGAACTGATAATAAGATCTTCTGTGTGACACCACATACCATATTATCTACAATATAAAATATCGGACATTTGTATTAACACTTGCAACAAATACAATATGTAAACATTTGCCCATATGATTCTCATTCAAAATTTTAGTAAATGAGGTTACTAAAAAAGTGATACTTTTAGTATATAACCCGAACACTATATTCCTGTTTATTGTTGACTGATTGAGACATAGTTTATTCTGTGAGACCATAAGAGATTTGTATTGTAGTATATATCTCCTTGTCTAGGTACAGTTGTGACCGTATTGCGGGATACTATCATATACCATAGTGCGTAACTAGCCGTGTCATACTTCCGTTCTTCATATGCCGATACTGGGACGTGACAGTCGCTAACTCTGACGCCTTACTTATGCCATCAAAGATGTGCACGTAGACCTCCTACAAGTTCATTGCACTTATCATCCACATTTCTAGTTGCAAGCGTTGGTGGATGAGTTGAAGAGCAATTGTAGAATTTCGGTGGGTAGATGTATGATATCTTGGAGAAGCAAAACTTACAAATGAGGGATGCACTTATGTACACTATCAATAATTTTCTATTACTGGATGTTATTGAAATGGGAGTATATGCCACGCTTTCTTGTTCTATATGCATGGAACGAAGCAAGACATTCTCTCTTTAAGAATGGAGAGTAGCCAAGTTTGTTTGAGTCATGTTACCACCCGAGGACCATCCTTGGAAAAGGAACAATGTTGTTTTCACCAAAGGACGACAATAAATATCTCCATAGCTTCGAGGTTATTTGGGGAAGACATATGGAGAGAAGGAGAGGGATTACTAACTCTGATCAAGAACGGAGATCGGAGCATAAGTGTCAAAACAACCAAGATAAGTGATGCCAAACCCAGTCCGAGGGTTTTGGGGATGTATTACTAACAGTCTAACATTTCTATGTATTATCCCCTCTATTTATCTGATATTGGACTAAACCCTTATCTACCTTCCTTTCTGTACCGCTAAACAGACTTTGTGAGCCTCAGCCATTAGCCGTCTGCGACATCAATAACAATATCTTGGAATTATTTTTTATTACAACCCACACACACCTAGACATCCTTACAGTTGGACTCGAACTCTGCCGGCCCCGTTTGGTGTCCACGCTGCTTTTCACTTGAGCTACAAGCGTTGTTCCAAGTACATGCTTGGAACGGACTTGTGGATACTTCCTTTATCAAGTGCATGCTTCATGTTCAAGTATAGGGTTATTTACTTTCAGCTCGATTATTAAATATGATAACTTACTGGAACTTCAACTCAAAGTGATGCAGGTACTTGTGTAGAATAAATAAATAAATAAATAAATATATATATATATATATATATATATATATATATATATATATATATATATATATATATATATATATATATATATATATATATATACTGTTACCTAATCATAGCAATAATCCAAGTACTAGCATACCCTTCATCTTACATAAAAGTAATTGTGCTGTAACCACCAATCCCTTTCTAACCTCTAAATTTAATTAATATCAACACATTACATCATTCGTAGAATATTACTTGTCGCTGTTCTTGATAACCTGTCTGCCAGTCCTGATGACTCCAAAGTGAACGACATCCAAGTGGAACCTAACTTCGAGAGAACAACCTATGCAGCCTAATTTGCAGCCTTACTCCCCTGCATGATTGTAATGTTACTATTTTATGAAAAATTAGTCTACATCAATTAATTTGTTTTTTTAGGGCAATCATTAACTATAAGGTAATTTCTAAAGGCACTTTACAGTTTACTCCAGGACAGCCCGTTAGGACCGTCAACAAAGTTGACAGTACTAACATTAAGGAGGACTGCCAACTTCGTTCATAGTGTATCTTAATATTAGGACTGCCAACTGTCCTACTTTATGTTAGGCAGTAGTAGGACTAGACTGTTCTGGAGTAACATGTGGAGTGCCTTTAGAAATTACCTTAACTAATCGTTTGTTAACATGGCAGTAATTATCTGTGTCGATAAAAATAGACTACAACATAACTAAGACTCGAGACAACATGCACAGCGTCTAATTGTTACCAAACCAATAAAGTTACTGACAAAAGTTATGCGTCTTCAACTGTAGCTTCCGTCCCTCTATATTTTTTCGGAAAAATGCTCCTGCCGCGAAAGTTCAATGCAGCATACATCTATACGCGGTAGAGAAATGGAACATAAGCTCTTGGCTGAACCCTGGTCAAGATGGATCTTTTTCAATAAATGCCCACTTGATTCCACATTCTTAACATTGGTTAGTCTATGTTCAGGCTCGACAATTGCTCGAATAAAGCAATAAAGAACCTAACAAACGTTGGAAACGTGGAGTGATCCGAACCGGAGTTGGCCCATGAGGTACGATATTGAATTGTGCCAATATGTCTTAAAAGAGAATTCTCATGTAAGGCCTGAACCAATCCCAATTATCTACACCACGTGATCCCACCTTCTAACCGATGTGAGACTAAATTACCAACTTCATTGTCGCCCCTCATTTGAGCGCTCAACCGGAAACGTGATACAATCCAACGATCTCCACCTTAACTCATTTCTGCTGACCGAGTAACCAGCACACCAGGCTACAATTTGTTCGTTCCCGCTAGCCGAACACCCTTAGCACACTCCGGCTACCTTTGCTCATTCCCGCTAACCGAACAATTGTAGCACACTTCGGCTACCTTTGCTCGTTCCCGCCAGCCGAGTACCTAGGAGATCCAACATATTGTCATCTCGATCCGTTCGACCACAGAACCAAACCGACACGTACACGCACCACCATTGTGTGCCAACCACAATGTCGTGCTACACCTTGGGCTTGTCAAACCCACCTTTTAAGCCAATTCGTATAGTTTATGCTCCTACTCCACTTTGAGAAGAGCCCGTATAATCCGATTATACACATGAACGTCCAACACCATATGTCTCGAACCAATTAGAGCCACTCAAACCAGCCTCGTAACCATGGGCTCTGAAACTAATTGTTGGGTGCATGCAGAAGTGTTTGCCGACCCACCTGACCAAAACCAACACTACTAAAATACAACGATTTAGCGACGGCCCTATCCGTCGGAAATCCGTCAGTAATTCACATTACCGACGGATTTTCGACGGATACGAGCTGAAAAAAATCCGTCGGGGATAACCTCGTCGCTAAAACTAGCTCGTCGCTAGTCCGCCGCTCTGCGACTAATTAGCGACGGATTTCTGTTGGCAAAATAAAAACTTTTAGCGACGGCAAGCCGACGGCTTCCCGTCAACTTCTGAAAATCTTTCATATTTCCAGAACATGAGCGACGAAAAATCCGTCGCCATTCCGTCGCTTAGCGGCGGATAATCTGTCGCTTAGCTGTCGCTATCTTGTATTCATACAATTAGGGACGGATAGTGCGTCGCTAAGCTGTCGCGAGGCCGTCGCTAAATACACTACCTCGTCGGATTAGCGGCGATTTGGCGACGGATAATCCGTCGCCACCCTTCTGAAAATCTTTCATATTTTCAGAACATGAGCGATGGGAAATCCGTCGCCATTCCGTCGCTTAGCTGTCGCTATCTTGTATTCATACAATTAGCGACGGATAGTTCGTCGCTAAGCTGTCGCGAGGCCGTCGCTAAATACACTACCTCGTCGGATTAGCGGCGATTTGGTGACAGATAATCCGTCGCCATGCTTCTGGATATCTTCCATATTTCTAGAATATGAGCGACGGAAAGTCAGTCGCCATTCTGTCGCGAACTTTTTTCATAAACAGGCCGACGGATAATCCGTCGAAAAAACCGTCGCTAGCTGCAAAAGTCAGTCGGTAATCCGTCGCTTCCTGTAAAAGTCCGTCGGCAACCCATCGGTAATCCGTCGCTAACTGAAATATTTTTGAAAAATAAAATTACAGGAAAGAGACTATTCCCTGTAATATAACATATTCAGCATCCACCATACACAAATATAACATATCCGACATCCAATATATCCAACAAATATCCATATTGCCAACACAATATCTCCAAACATCCAATATATCACAACATACACAAAAAATATCCAACACAATGACCAACAAAATATACAACACAATATCCAACACACTATCCCAACATACATAGCAAAATATCCAAACATAAACAAAATATCCAAATATACAAATATCCAAATGTCTAAATGTACAAAAACATAAACAAAAGCACTGAGAAGGAGGAGGTGGATCGTCTCGTGCTCTCTCCGCCGCATCCGCTCTGCGTATATAATCCTCTACCATATGTGGCGGCACTTGGGACAAGACGTGGTCTGGAAGCGAGCGTAGCTGCTCTGACGACATCATGTCAAGGAGCGCCACGATAGTAGCATCCGGTACCAGGCGGGCCTTGGAAGAGCGGTCAAAAAAAACCGTCCAGAACAAGAAGGACCAGGTCGATCCGAAGCACCGGCAACAGCAGTAGATGGAGCGGCAGCAGACGGACCAGGAGCATGACGGATCGGGAGCAGAAGAAGAATACGGATAGTGCCCCAGCACTATCGATTGCAAATTCGACACCGCCGTGGCAAGAGTCGCAAGCTGCATCCTCACATCGTCTGCGGGGGGCATGGAAGGAGGCGGAGGCGGTGGATATCTCGAAGTCGACGTCTGCAAAAAATCTGCCACGGAACCTAAGCCGTATAGGCGCCCTTTCCTAAAGCCGTCGGCGAATTCTATGAACACGTCGTCGTAGCGAGCGACCACAGAAGAGGGCGTCTGGGTGGGCGTCGTTTCGCCGACATCCTCGGTAGGGGGCTCAATCCGACGGAGTGCCTCACGATACGCAGCCTATCCAATGAATGTGTTTATACTATAAGTTTTTCTAAGTTATAGTCTAAATCCTATGTTTCCCTAAGTTATAGTTTTAATCCTAAGTTTACCTAATTAAGTTATAGTTATAATCCTATGTTTCCCTAAGTTATAGTTATAATCATGAACGTAAGTACTTATATCAGTCTCCTGGGGCCTCGCGTCGACGAAGCTCCCGTCCTTCCGTCTCTTGTGCGTATGCACGAATACATCGTGAGCGGTGACCGCCTCCGCCTCTCTCCCCTCTTTTACTGCCTGTTGGGCCTGCATACGTAGAATTTAATTAACTTCGTATATTAATAGTACCGAATTAAATAGTGGAATGAATTTGCGGTATCTCATCAAATCTGCACACATCCGTGCGTGGGGCCTTGATCCCCCCGTATGCAGACCCGCGGCCTATCTATTCGCCTTGGCTTTTTTCTGATTTTTCCTTGTATTGAGGAGTATCCATCTTCTCCAACATCTGCTCATAGTACTCCGTCCGGATCCAGTCCTTCTTCGTATGCGCCGTACGAAGGTCGTACACCGCATCCCGTAACTTCTTCCCGGCGACGGCTTTGTAGGTCCTGTGGATCGCCTCCTCGCGATGGAGGGGCCACCAGAACGTCCTCTGACACACAAATTCAAATATCACACAATTAAAAAATTAATGAATTAAAGAATAATTAATAATTAACCAAAAGATATATACCCTCATCTCGTCGAGCCAGACGTACTGCCTGTCCTGAGGCACCTCAGAAAAATTGAGGTAGGGGACATGGTAGTTTTCTCGGATAATGCACCCTAGACTCCGGGCAACATCCCACGGGAAAATCTATAAAAAAGCAATGACTAGATTATTGACTTGAATAAATGAAACAAATTTAATAAATTAACTTAAATTTACTTACGATTCATCTGCGGGCCATATCTCTCGTCGGAACTCGTCCGTCGGCCTCTCTGGTGGCGTCGGAGGATCCGAGGGTCCGTGCATGTACTCTCCGGTAACAGGATAAAACTGAATTCGGGGGTACTCCGGGGCCCACCGTACAGAAACTGTTGGGTCCGCTGCTGCATCTGCTGATGCATCCGCTGGTGCATCCGGTGGCAAAAACGGATCCGCTAACAGATGGAGGAACGGATCCGCTAGCGGATGGAGTCGCAGGCCTCGACGAAGATGACGGTGGCACCGAGATAGATTGACGGCGGGAAGAGTTTGTGTCCGGGCTCTCCAGGTCGGGATCGGAGGTCACATCCGGGGAAGACGTCTGGCGACCACGACCGCTACCACCACGCCCACGCCCACGATCACCACCACCACCACCACCACCACCACCACCACCACGGCCAACACCACCAGCATGAGTGCTCGCAACCATGTCCTGTAAATAAAACACATAAACATAATTAATAATATAAAAGTATAAATGAATATAAAACTAAACTAAAATATATACACCAGCAGTAGGGCGATGAGTGCCGGCCAGAGGAGTAGGACTAGGAGTGCCATCTGAATCGTCCTCGTCAGCAGAGTAGATGATCGAACGACAAAAACATGAACTGAAAGAAGAACACAGAAGTTTAATTTAAACTGAATCGTCCTCGTTAGCGGCCTCGGCCTCGACAAAAATATGAACTAAAATATACCGATATTTAATCATCGTCATCGTCCTCGTCCTCGTCTTCATTCTCATCATCATCATCCTCATCCTCATCCTCATCGTCGACTTCATATGTATCCTCATCCTCATCCTCATCAAGTTCTTCTTCTTCTTCTTCTTCTTCTTCAGTCTCAATACTTGGGACGAGACGCCTCTTTCTCTCCTGGTTGACATCTAAGTCTTGTATATCAACCTCTTTCACCCCTCTATTTTCCTCAGCAGGAGGTATATCAACCTCTAATTCAACATCCATGGTATCCGACTGTTGTCCCAAGTATTGGGGCTTTTCGATCTCGTCCTCTTGGTATGCTGGATCTCCAACGTTAAATGTATTTCTAGATTTAATCTTGTATACTGTCCACCAGTCAAATCGATCTCTACGATGCCTTGGGTAGCTTGTATAGTAGACTTGAACAGCCTGATTGCTATCGCAAACGTGTCGGACCCTCTATACCTCCTGCGATGATTATATCGACGAATCCAAATTGTTTATCGATTCTCCAACCGATATTTGGTGTCATATCGAACCACTCACATTTGAACATCACAATATGCATATCATATGGGGCACTATATTGTAAATCTACCATATCCCGAAGCACTCCATAATAGTCAAAGTCCGGCTCGTCGTCATAGATGGTGCCTCTTATGCAAACACCAGAATCCTTAGTACTGAAGTTGTCATTGACAAATTCGACATTTATAGCATGCTGAGTTGCCCTAAACTTGAAGCCATTAACGACATAGCCTGGCCAAGTCTTCGCATGCTTCTTCAGTCCCAATGTCAAATAACGAATGCTCTCATTTGGGAGTGTTGTTTCAGGCAATAAAACCTGTAAACAAATAATGATAATTTAAATGTTTTACTTGCATATATTTTAATAGTAGCCGCAATATATTATCTCAGTTACTTACGTATTTTTGAAACCAAGTCGGAAAGGTACAATCAACCTCTCTTTGAAGTCCCTCATCGGTAATATTGGGTGTCCTTATTTTGACTTCATCTCTAAATACACTATTAGGAGAATAAAAATAAGTGTAGTCACTTACTTCACAAAATTAGAGATTATAACGAGGTGTAGTCACTTACTTCTCCAAATCTCTCACTTCTTGTATGTCACAATTTAACAATACATATCGGTGCGCGGCATCATACTCATCGTCAGTCAACCACCGATTCTTACTAGCCCTAATAGGCTTGCCCCTTAAATTGAATATACCTCCATCCTCAACGTCTTCGTCATTCCTTTGAGGTCTATTCCACTTGCAGATTATTAATCTATCTTTTGCTTAATGTATATGGCGCTATAGGATTACTTAATTGTCCACCAGCTCCCCTTTCTATCAAGTTTAGATCATAACGTTTGCATATCTCGGCCATGTTGTCTTGCTTTTGGATTGTCCTTCGTCTTTCCTTTAATATCTATGACGGTATTGAAGACATTATCGAACACATTCTTTTCGATATGCATGACATCAAGATTATGCCTTAAGATTAACTTTCCAATAAGGCAAGTCTCAGAAAATACTCCGTTTGGTCCAGTTATGGCTTTGACCGAACCCCTCGACACGATTGTTCGATGGATCTTCCATTGTGATCGACAATTCCTTTACAACTTTCCAAATATCGTATCCCGACAATCAGGCAAGAGGATCAAGAAATTTTTGTTTTTCAGATCTGAACGCGTCCTTGTTCTTTCGTCAAGGATGGCTCACGGGCAGAAATTGATGGTGACAGTCAAAGAAAGAAGTTTTTCCTCCATGCCTAAGGCAGAACGCCTTACTATTTTCTATGCATATCGGACAAGACATGTTGCCGTGCGTACTCCATCCCGACAGCATACCGTATGCTGGAAAATCATTGATTGTCCACATGAGTGAAGCTCTCATCTGAAAGTTCTGTTTCCTGGAAATATCATACGTCGTGACGCCGATCTTCCACAGCTGTTTCAGCTCATCCACCAACGGCTGTAAATATATATCAATGTTCTTCGTCGAATTTTTGGGACCGGGTATGATAGCTGTCAAGAACATATAAGGAGTCTTCATACACATCCATGGTGGCAGATTGTAAGGGGTAAGAATGACCGGCCAGCATGAGTATTGAGATCCCGACTGTCCGAAAGGGGCGAAGCCATTAGAACATAGCGCAAGGCGTACATTTCTAGGCTCTGCAGCAAAATCTGGATGACACAAATTAAATATTTACACGCCTCTCCATCCGAAGGATGTGACAATTCTCCTTCGTCCTTTATGCGTTCTTCACTGTGCCACGTCATGTGTTCCGCTGTATTCAGTGACATATACATCCTCTGCAGGCGCTTCGTGATCGACAAGTAATGCATATACTTGTAAGGACGTCATTTTCTAGTTGACTTTCTTTTTTCTGCACTGGCTTGTAACGATCCGCATTACAGAAGCTGCAACTTTCTGATACGCAATTCTCTTTGTAGTACAACATGCATCCGTTGCAACATAATCTATCTTCTTGTACCCCAATCCCAGTTGTCGGACCATCATCTTTGACTTATAGAATTTTTTGGGAGCTCTTTTGATTCTTTCGGTAACACCTCGTTGATTAGTTGTATGATCCGATCATAGCAAGCTTGTGGCAAGTTAAAATCAGACTTTATGTTCAGCAACCGCATCGTCACTGACAGTACGGAATGAGTCTCACAACCAAGATATAGAGGAGTATCTGCGTCCTGAAATATATCATAGAACTCCTTCGCCTCGGGATTAGGATCCTCCGGATCAAAATTAGGCCCTGCCGCATCATACACCATATCTCGTGCAAGGTTTTGCACGTCTCCATAATCAACAGAGCATCCGTCGTCTTCGAGGACATCTATTGCAGCATTATCATCAAAAATATAAGTACCAGCTTCCGCCGCCTGTCTTTCCGAATATAATTTACCTTGCGATGACCATAAGCCGTAATCACGTACGAAACCCTTACGGATCAAATGATCTCTCACAGTCACCACTTCTTCGTAACATCTATTGTGATAATTAACACATGGACACTTGATTTTGTTAGCCCGTGTACTGAGCTTTGCTCATGGCATACTTAAGAAATACTTCCACGCCTGCCTGAAAATCGTCACTAACACCAATTTGCTCTCGTGTTGCCGTTTGTACATCCATGTACGATCAACAAAGTAACGATTCATCCTCAATTTGGATGTGAAAATCTGTATCGTAAGACAAACTAAACATAAGAATAGCCCGATACTTTAAACCATCCTCATAAGAATAGTCCGATACTCCGATCCGTATCGGTATCGGTCGATACTTTAATAAATTATTAATATTAATAATTTATTAATACCTATTTGTTTTTCGATACCAAAAAATCCGATACTTCGATCCGAAACCACCGATATTACCGATACCCCCGATGTCGATACTCATAGGGATAGTCCGATACCGATACCGGGACATGCCAAACTGTATCAGTATCGGACAGTATCGGATCGGTATCGGTCAGTATCGGGTATCGGTCAGTATCGGAGCGGGACATGCCAAACTGTACCGGTATCGGTCAGTATCGGTCCGATACCGATTCCGATTCTGATACCCCCCTCCCCCGATCCGATACTCATAGGATTGGTCCGACCTGAAACCACCTATACCCCTTCCCCCGATCCGATACTCCGATTCGAAACTACCGATACTCATAGGAATGGTCCGATCCGAAACTAGCGATACCCCCCCACCCCCTCCCCTACCCGCCGGACAGCAAACCCCCCTCCCCCTCCCACCCCCCCCCTCCGACAGCAAAACCCCCCACCCAACCCCTCCCCTCCCGATAGCAAACACCCACCCCCCTCTCCCTCACCCCCCGACAGCAAACCCTAAACCCTACCCCAGACCCCCGCTTCGCACCCAACACCATCTACCCCCCGCCACCCTTCCTCCCCCCATCATCGTCGGCCCCGCGACAGTCGGCCCACCCCCCAACCCGAAACCCTACCCCTGCCCCAAAATCCTAAAGCCTACCCTGCCCCCTGTCACGCCCCGCTCCCGTAGGAGCGATCGTCCTCGCTAAGGCGTGATGCCGCACGGGCCTAGGTTGCGCCCGTGCAAGGCCAAGTCCAGAAACAGCCGATTTGCTAGGCCACAGAGTCGCACAGAGTGTCCCCATTTGCAGCGGAAAGTAAATGAACACAAATTGAAGCAAAATCAAACTCTTTATTGATATTCAAGAAGTTTACAAGCGGCGCTAGGCCGATATTACAAGTCGCTCAAGCTCTCTCTCTCTGAAACATAAAAGGCGTGCCAAGTGGCTTACAAGATGGAATGATTCATGGCGATGTTCCGATACATTATGTCCTGTATACGGTGCTCCAGCTCCTTGCAACGCTCCAAGGCTCGACAGATAGCTCCGCGCCTTAGCACGTTCGATGGAAGCTCCGTACCCGCCGGCGTCTCCTGCATCCTGCAAGTAGACTGTGGGGTTATCAGTACATTGTTATGCACTGGTGGGGAGGCTAGCTCGCTCACAATGCTATCATTACCAAACACGTATCATTTACTTTTGTGCATCTCTATCATTCATTATCTTTCTAATCTTGCCTTAGGATCAATTTCATGGCATATGTCATAACCTATCCCGTGTTGCCAAATTCAAGTGTCGCATGGAAATACATGCACGACTTACCCATACTTACCGTCCGGCCTTCCCTGTCCAAAGTAAACCAAGTTAGTCAACAATTCGATATTAACTTTCAATGTCAAGTGCGATTCCCTGCCTCAGATTCTAGCATGTCGTAAGCACATTATCTAACTCACTTGTATGAATTTCTCATTATCATTTGGTGTGTTACATTTCAAGCATATTCATAAGGCACTTCATTTTGTTAACTTTGATTACTTTAGTTTTCAATGCAAGGACTTGCACGTGGATCGCCACCAGCAAAGCCCACTTAATCTATATGCATCGGTCGCTGGCATCACAAGCCATCCTGGACTATGTCTTCCCCTGTGGTAATTTCTCACCTATCATGGCGTGCGGCTTGGTACAACCCTGATAGTCTTTTGAAATACCCGGCCTTACGTCCCATGTGGCCAAGCCCGCACTCAGGCCTCGTCCGTAAGCCATTTCTTTGATTCCGTCCGGACCGGCAAGTCCTTCACACTTTGATCATGCCGCAAAATTCCTTTTTCTTCACGGTCACAGCATACGCCACCCCTCGCTCGTGCCGTTTGTCCACGACCATTTCGTATTAACTTGTCTTTTTAACTTAACGGCTGTCTCTGAGCCGTAGGCTAACCCTTAGCCTTAATGCGTTATCGACCAGGTTGGCGTCCGTGCAGCGCGGGTAGCGAGCCCCGTTGCACGTGCCCGTCATACCTGTCGCTAACCATTTCCATCCTTCTTATATTTTATTCATTCTTCTTTCACTTGTCATTCATTCGTTGATTCATTCATTTACTTATTCGTTTACTCTTTCATTCATACATTACGCAACTCCTTGTGCGGGAGTCGCCTTGGCGACCCATTGGTCCCATAGCCTTTCAATGTTGCTATACTCTATTCGGAACGACTATTGATAGTCTTCCATTTCATTGTTGTAACCCATTCATTGTTTCATTGTTGAACACAAGCTTGTGCCTTAGTACGAGCGTGGAGCGCGGTGCGAGAGTTATCGTATTTTCCATGTTCCTTTCCATATTCTATGCAAGCATACAAGATGGGATTAATCCCTTAGCTAGGTGCGTTGGGTCATTTATTAGCATGTACAGTATTATCGCCTAGCGATTCTCGTGATAGTGTCCGCATTGTTATGTGTCTAGGCTAAGCACAGACGGGTTCATCGGAGCCACCCACCTTAGCGATGTTTGCATCGGCCGAGCGATACTCCGAGCGCACCTTTGAAAGTCTAAGTCTGGATTCATCTTGATGGCAAATATAAGCCTTGCATCGATTCTTTATCTGGTCGATGCCAACTCTTCGGGTCGACGGCTCGTTTGAGTCATTGCACTTGCCGTTTGAATCGGCGTTCTGCTAGGGCGGAGCGGGTCACTACATAATACACCACTCAAAATAAGTCTCGTCCTCGAGACTTCCTGAGTGGGGGTCATCCTACCATTCCTTAACTCGTCGCCGTGTACATACCTTAGATAATTCCTATCGAATGGCTTTACCGTTCGATGGCATCGAACTATACTCGATACCCTTCTAAGTTCCGCGTCGCATACGTATGGTCGATTTTATTTTGAATAACTTTTCATTCATTTTAGAGTTGATGGCACTTATTTCAATTCAAGCGTCTCTTCGACTCGGTTGCTATTTTGACATATCATGGGACTGAAACGGTCGTACGAGGTGCGTTGAAATCCTCAAACACGTGACTCGTAGGCTGAGGCAAACTCACTCATTCGTTCATGCGCGTCTCAACACCCACTTGCAGCTGCATTCGAGTTCATCATATCGCTGAGTTTGGATCGTGCACGCATTCAAGGCGTCCCCCGAATACATACATTTCAACCA
>JANAVB010025009.1:0-52176 GCA_029216955.1 Iris pallida
AAATCCTCAAAGAGGTCATACGATTCACAATCGACATGTTCAATTGGGCGTTCGCCCATTCCTCAAGGTCTAAGAACTATTTCTCATGTTCGCTTTAGCGTTGGTCAAGTAGCATCTCTATCAACATACGTTTTACGTCTCATTTATTCTCGTCCGAGCGATATTCAATCTCGATCGTAAACTCATTCGCACCAGAAGGTCTACGTGCACAATACTTGGCACAACTTAGCCAAAAGACCGTACGCATAACCATCCCGTTTGAACTATACTTCAGTCTCGTGTACTCGTCTGCTATTATCAACATAAGGTTATTCAAGCACGCACTGCGTTTGCTAACTTTTAGCATCAATTTTTCTTACAACTCAAGTCTGTCGTAGTTTGGCACAAAGGCCATCGTCTATCGATCCCGTTCAACCGAGTACTCGTACGAGCTTTTGAAAATATTAGACTTATTGTATGGATATCCTATGGGACATTTGAGAGAGAGCGCACCAACGATATCAACTTTACAGAAGCAACGATTCAGAGTTTGCGGAAACAACGGAGTTAAAGAATTCAATCGATAGTCCAAGGACGTAAAGTCGGGCTCTGATACCATTATGTCACTCCCCGCTCTCGTAGGAGCGATCGTCCTCGCTAAGGCGTGATGCCGTAAGAGCCTAGATTGCGCTCGTGCAAGACGGGTTCCATAACGGCCGATTACAGCGGCTGCGACGGGGTCGTCGCACAGAAGTCCCAAGCAGAGAGACATTAAACACGCAGCAGAAATTTAGAACGAAACACAAGTTATTCAAAGAAGCTCTTTATTGATATTGAAACAAAGGTTACATTGGGGCGCAAGGCCAAGATTACAATCACTCACTCTTCTCACATTACAAGTCACTCTGCTCTCTCTCATTTCTCGATATATATTTGTCGATCCAGCGGATGCTTCGGAAAGGGAATGTCCATACATTATGTTCCGTATAAGTCTTGACTCCACGCGGTTGCACGCTTCGAATCGCCAAAGAACTCCACGCCTCGACGCATCCAAGCGAGCTCCGTACCATGAGCTTCTACCTGCGCCTGCACATAAAAACTATGTGGGTGTTAGTACTCAACTGTACTGGTGGAGTGAGCTCCTCGCCCATCCATATAAAACTGACACATTCATTTTACTTTGTGCAAAAAAATCCTTTACGATTGTCTTTCTACTCTTGCCTTAGGATCAATTTTAGGACATAGACTTTCGGCCTATTTAGTGTCATTAGACCGTTACCGTGCTATCGCATCGAGAACTTCCGTATCATTGCCTCTAAACCTTTTTCGTGCTTGCATCGTGAATGCATCGACTCATACTTATCTTTCGTACCATACTCTGGGACGTAACGACTCAGTCGTGAAATGGACTCGATTTGTGCTTAAATATTTCTGAGGCAGTACCTCCTCGCTAAGTCCTATACTTGTGTTGTGACAACGCGGCCGTGCCTCATTTCGAGGTCATGCCTCGCAGCTTAACCTGACTTAACCAAACTTGCCCTACGGCCCTTCCAGACTTAACTCGAAACTTCTAACCCAACTTGTGAAACCGGTGTTGAGAACTCAAGCACGATGCCATATCTCGTGGCAAAACACGTCTTTACGTATAGCCAAATCTTAGGCTTCATAATACCTTATGTGCATACCGTGCACACATTACACAACTCATCACATACCGTGCTTACACTTCCTTTGTGACGACCGACACCGTGCATGCGGATTCGCCGCTTAGCACGCCAATTATCTATATGAGAGGCCACTGGCATGACAAGCCATTGCGGATATAGCTCGGATAGGCGGCGGGTCCTTCCGCACAGGTAGCGAGCCCCGTTGAAAGCCCCCAACTACCCACGTAATACGTGCACTACTATAACGTCTACCTCCTAGGACGACTGGGCCCGGTGCCCCGGCGTATAACCAGTCTAGGCAGAAATTCTTGTCGACAAGTTGTCCAATGACCACGCACCTACGAGACATCTACACTAACGTAAATGCATGGTCTAATTTGTCGGTACGACTGGAACTATACTTAGCAACTCGTGCTCTGAACCACACTTTGCATAACGTGCATCGGGACCGAGAGACTCCCAACCGAGGGACCGCCTCATACTTTTTAACGTGCATAGGAACGCGAGACTCCCAACCGAGGGACCGCCTCATACTTTGAAAACGTGCATAGGAACCGCGAGATTCCCAACCGAGGGACCGCCTCATGCCCTATGTGACGAGCCTTAAGACCGTGGGAACAAATGGATATATGCAGCCGAAAACCGTGGGACCGTGCATGGGCTTAACTCGTACAACCAAGGTCTTTAGGTATCTAGACTTGTTCCATAAGCCATACGATACAACTTAGCTCGTGGGACGATCAAGGCTACGCCGAGTCTTGCTTCCAGGAAACGTGCATACATTATCGAGCATTTACGCGGGCGACGCCTATTAATTAGGCTAACTCTTAGCTTGTGATGAAGACCAACTTTTCCTTCTCCCAAGCCACGGGATGAAGGACCGAGTGTTATTTTCAAAGCACACCGTGCAATATTTCTAAACCGACCGGGGGACATTTTTCATGTTCTAAACTCGATTCGATCCGTTGAGATTATTCCCTTAGCTATGTGGATTCGTCTCTTTTATTATTAAGCCTACTTGTGCAAGTTAAAAATATGCGATTTATTATGTGAAGGCTAAGATGAGGCAAGTTCACCGAAACTACCCCTCCTGAGCGATGTCTTAGAGTCGCCGTTGCAAGGCCAAGTCCGAACGCCGTCGGCGTTTCGATTCCTCCGATTGACTGAGTGGAAATGGGCACTACAATTCCTAACCCTGTAGTCTGGTGCCCCACAAACCAAGCACAAACCCTGTGCTCTTCGATATTCTGACACCACGTGCCCTGGCTTTCCACAATCAGTGCAACCCATTGTGGAAGACGGCTTCTGCTGCTGCTACTCGGAATATACGGGGGTCGAATGCTGAATCGATATAACGGAAGCCGCCCGTCTCGGAGCTCCAATGGTCAAAGTCCTAGCTGCCGGGGCTGGTGCTGAAGACTGGTTCATCTGGCCGTGAGACCGCTTTCGACTTCCGGTCTGGTCTATTTTTCTCTGGGAGGTATACTCATGCCTCCTAGCTACTCTCAACACTGCATCGAAAGTCTGATGCTCAAACTGCTCCACCGCCAGTAAAATCTCCAGGTGGAGTCCCTGCTGGAACCGTTGAGCTCTGTCAAACTCGGTCGCCACCAAAGTGGGAGCAAACCGACTAAGCCTGGAAAACTCGGCTGCAAATCCATTGACCGTCCTGTCCATCTGCTTCAAATTAGTAAACCTCGTCTGTAGATCATACCGAGCTATAGCGTAAAATTACTTGGTCCGAAATCTCTCACGAAATACTATCCAGGCAATAGGTGCCACTAATCCAACGGCCTGCACCGTCCACCAGCTGCGGGATAGATCTAATAACTGCAGGTGCACCACGGCCACCTTCGTCTTCTGGGGTCCTGGCTACTTCTAGAATAACCTCAGTGTCCTGCAGCCAAGCATCTGCGGCAATAGCATCTTCGCTGCCATCGAAGAAGGGAGGGTTCAAGCGCTTGAAGCTGTTGGTTGCACTGTTACCTTGATGACCACCTCTGCTCATAGCATCTTGTACTGTCTGGTGCAATGCATCACCTCGACGATCCTGTGATACAAGCAACTCCCTGAGGAGTCCAACAAAGACTTCATCATCCTGCCTTGCAGGCTGGGCTTGCTGTACTGGGGGTTATGGACCTCCAGGAAGCATGACTCAGGAAGCTTCTCTTGAGTGCTGAGCTTGATCCTCTTGTTGCGGGGGTACTCGTTGAGCTCCTTCCGGCAGATTGGCAGGACCAGGAGCAATGCCGCTAAAGAACGACACAGGGAACAATAAGGAAGGACCAGGACGGATCAAAGATATAAGCATGTGATCAGGTCAAGATTTCAGGAATTTAGAGGATACGAGCAGAGATCTAGGGCGAGTGCTGATTGAGACATCTATTCGGTAAACCCTCACATATCTTGATTCACAAGACCTGCATGGGCTACCACTTAATCCGTGTCATGCCCCACAAACTAGAATACTGGAGAGTAGGGGCGGACACAGCCAGCTACGTATATTAAAGTGCAACCCACCTCGTTATACGGTCACGGCTGTCTAGATTATGTGGGTTTAACTATAAGCCATCAGTCTCTTATGGTCATGAACAAGCCTATTATCTCAATCTCAAGCAAGTAATAGCAGTTACAAGATGTCAGAGCACCAAATATATAATAGTAAGACGTCACATACATTATATATTTGGATGATCATGAAGTTAGTCATACAAAATGTGAAGACTAGCAAGAGTTTCAGTCATACATAACCCTAGGATTTGTTAATCATGCTACAGCCCGTAGGCAGACAGTAAGTAAGTAAAGTGTAATCGAGCTAACACATGCTCGTCGGCTAAACGCCTCAAAAGAATACTTTTATAATAGAGTGGGAGAGAAAAAATAAAACTCACTCGTTGTCAGGATTACGCCTGGTGGTCACCATCTGGCTGGAAGGTAGAAAGATCCTCTGGAGCTCCGGTATCTGGCCATGTAAAACTAGCTGGGTCAGATCCCAGAAAGAGCAAGTGCCACAAAGGAGGCTTCACTTAAGAACTAAACTCAGCATATTAGAACACAAAATAAGAAAGATAATAATAAGACATGAGATCTAAATAGGACAATAAAATTCATGAGGACAAGAAATTATTCCGATCAGTTATTGATAAGGTTAGCATAAGCAATCATGTTCCGAAGTAGCCAGGTACTGGAACAACACAAGGCTTGGACTGGTTAGACTCCATCCAACATTTACGGCCAAACAATAAGTACGACTTGATACTTTAACTAACTAGGATTATCACAGGCCTAGTTACTAGCAAGATGCAATGAGATGTTCCAACAGCCACAAGCCCTGCAGACCGTCCAGATTATCCAGACGAAATTAGGGGTTGAGTTCATGTAGGTACATCGTCCAAGAAACGCATGTACCCTTAAGTAGCTTGGAGGGTGCAACACATGACAGTATGCTGGAAATGTGCCCTACTCGACGGCAAGCTACAAATCCTATGATGGGGCTCCCAGATAACGGGATTGCCTATAGCTGGGAAATCTCTTCATGACTACTGGATTATTCTAGTTATTAGCCTTAGTCAGTTTCAGTAGGTACCCCTAACCGTGGTACTCAGGGGTCCATGCCCTAGACGTGATGTAAGACAATACTGGTTCATTTGTACAAACACAATCGCCCACGGGGTCCAGGCCATTCATTCTTGTCATGTCATGCTAGCCGTCGCAACAGCATTCAATATTTCCCATCATGCTTACTTGTCATATCCTGCCATGTCATGTCACGTCAGTTTACTTGTTATACCATGCCATGTACAATTATTATTCTATTCATATTAACCAATTCGTGATTATCAAGTTTATGACAAAAGGTACAAGAACATAAAAGGACAAACGGGGTATGCCAAGGGGCTCAAAATATCTACGCTAGCGAAACTACGCTAGGCCAAGGAGCCCCGAGCGTAAAATAGCTTTATGCGGGCAAGATCAAGGAAAGACAGCTCTACGCGAGAAAGGCTACACGCGAGCGAGACTCCACGCGAGCGGGAGAGTCTATGGGAGCAAGGCTACACGCGAGCGAGACTCTACGCGAGCGAGAGTAGCCCCTGCGTAGAGTTCGGATCAACTCAGCATAGAACAGATTATGCTGGCACGTAAGCACGTGTGCGTAAAAGGAAAACACTATGCTGGCACGTAAGTATGTGTGCGTAAAGGCTTCGTCTTCTCCCCAAGGCCGAGACAAGCAGCCATGGGACTCAAGAAACTCGAGAAACCCTATCTCGGTCAAAACTTGATGAAATCCAACCATTCAAAAGCCAAACTTGCGTAAAATCAAAATTTCTAATACATGGAACTCTCAATTTTTGGAAACAATCAAGTTTAGTAGATCAAAACCATAAAGATTCGAAAAATGCTAAAACCTAGATCTACGAAAATCCATGCATCCAAGTGAAAAATGCCAAGTTCTAAACTATTCTGAGACTATGAGAAGAAGCTAATGGAACCATAAAAAGGGGTCATCAAGTGGAAGCAAGGTGCACTTGCCTAATGTGGGTGTTCGGTGGAAAAAAATAAGGAAAAAGTTTTAGTGGTGGCCCATGCAGGTCGAGTTTATGTAGTGGTATTCGAACTAGAGTATCACTACAGCCTGCAGCAGAATTAGGATTATTTTTGGAGGTACTCAATCACATTAGGAAAAACTCTCAATCAGATTCCTCTTATCTAAATTTGCTGCTTATTGACTTCCCTTGAATATAAACTGTCCTCATTTGATTTTTGCTTCATCCTCAGAAATTGCTTCTTGTTTTGATCTATCTTCATGATGTTTATGAAGACACGATCTCATCGCTCCGGTTCGGGGAATACTATCGAGAGGCTGGCCACCTCTCGTCCTGTTCATCAGGACCTCGTGACCACATCCTGTTGTACCGACTCAGGTTGGCGTTTCTGCTACATTGGAGGTGCACCTCTATCTGTACAGAGATTTTATCCCATCATTTCTGATTTCTCTCAGCAGCAGTGGTTCATGCAGCATCAGCAGCAGAGCAGAGGAAACTAGCAGGGCGAGCCATCGTCAGGACAGTCAAGGATGCGTAGACCGTTGGAGATCTTGCTGCAAGTTCCGTTCTTCTCAATTCCATTCCCGAAATTGTCTTTTATAACTACCTTGAAATCCGATTCCATTTGTTCCTTGCTGATTGATTAAGTTTGTCATGTTGTTCTTTTGAGTTTGTTGTTTTTCTTCAAAATCATATGGGCAAGGTCACCTAAATCATGGGATCTAGAATCTTCGATAGTCGTGTTAGTTGGCATAGTGAGGACACGTAGTCAGACTTTGGATGTATTTCTCGGGTATGAGAATTTAAGGTTTTTGTCGTCGCATGCGGCAATACGAAAATTTTAAATACCATGAACCTAGAGGTACGTACCTTAGTCAAGGACTCTGTGATTATCGTAGCCTTGCTCACTAGCATGATGAAGACTCTGGACAACATGATTTTGGACAGACGCATATGATTAGCAGATTGTATCTTGAGAAGGTTTAAAAACATCATACCCTTCTGTTGTTGTAATAACTTAGGAGTAGGGATATTTAGTTTGTAGAGCTTGTTCATAGGTAGTTTCTTCATAGTATATAGATATGGTGACTTGTTGAGTGTCTGTACCCTAGAGGTGATATTTAGCATTGGTGTTAGAAAAGTAACCCATTGCAGATAGTTCTCCTGTTATCTATAATACCAACCAGTTTACACATATAGGATGTTAGTATGCCATACAATCTTGATGATTTATTATTGTTTTCCCTTACCCTTCCAGTGAGGGACCCAGTGACCAGAGCCTGTCCTTGAGTATAGTTGTAGTTTCACCTAAGACTGAGAGTTCTATATATATATAGATTACAAATGATATACTTAGGATATATGTAATGGGTTGATGTTCCTGAGCTTATGTATATGTATTTGGGATTTGTGTGCTTAGATTTTGGGTATTTAGTTATGGGTGACCTGATAGGATTGGAAAGTTAAGAGCTAGCCTATTATAGAAGTTTTCTTTTGCTAATCCCTAGTTGCCAACACTTAGGTAGCTAGCATGGGTAAAATCCTAAGAAGTTGACCAGCTAATGACCAAGTACTAGGATGTTGAGAAAATTGACTAGTGATTGACCCTTGACTATGTTTAACCTAGAAGAGGGTGCGATCATCTTAATTTCGAGGACAAAATTTTTATAAGGTGGGTAGAATTGTAACACCCAGTTTTCCAGATGAGGGTAATTTTGAAATTTTGTATTTTTAATTTATTTAATTATGGTATTTAAAATTTTATATAATTTTGATTTTAATCATTTTAAAAACTATTTTAAAACATGACTTATGAATTGGTGTCTTGCTAGTATTTTGTTTATCATTTCTAGATTGAGGGGTATTTTAGTCATTTTTGTAATTTTGGGAATTATTTGGAATTATTATGTATTATTTAGAATCATTAGAATTTATATGATTTTAGTATAATTGATTTTGGTGTTTTAGTTGACTTTGACTTATGTTGACTTTTGAGACTAACTTAGTAGCTAACCTAGGTCATGACTATGTGATTAGGATATGGAACCCTAGGTTGACTTAAGTTAGTGATAATTAAACCATAGAATTAATTTGGTGGAAATAGGATTTAAATTGTTTAAGGAATGGCTTGTGATTTCACAAGTCATGACTTGTGACTTAAGGCTTAATAGCCCATAGGCCCACACCATGAACCAACCCTAACCCTAATCAGCCCATGGCAGCCACCTAGGGCTATTTCCCCCTATAAATAATCTCTTCATTTAGGGTTCTTGCCTCTTTATTGAGTTTCAACATTTTGAAGAAAGGAAAGGTATAGGAATCTTCCTCAAGCCCTAGTTTCTTTGTTTTAATTTCTTTTTCCCTCTAGTCTTTTGCATTAGTTCCTAATCCACCTCTACTTGCTGTTCATGGAGAGGAATCTCAGGTTTGGACCAATTTGGAGCACTTAGCCATCAAGGAGAAAACCCTCTTTGAAGCTTTTTCATGCAAATTGCACATATAGGTAACTTCCTATTCCTTTCATAGATTTTCGTTTTCTTTGCATAGATAGGAAGCCCTAGGTGTCCTCTCTCTGTAGGAATAGGTTTTGCTAGGTTTCATGTCCTTTACGTGTCCATATCGGACACGTATCATGACACGTGTGCATGTGTTTGATGAAATGTCACTTAGGAATTTATTTTTGATTTTGAAATTGTAGTTACATGAATTGGTAGATCTAAGGATGTACATTAATTGTTGTGAAGGATGTTAGGTATTTTAGTGTCGTTTTGTGTCACTTTTTGGTGTTGGACACACGTGCACGACACGTGCACTGTCCTGCTACTCGGGCACGATATCTCACTGTATAGGACACGTCGGGACACAAAATTTTGTGGGAATGTTGGGGCAATCACTGACACTATGCTCCCAAAATTTGGGAGCATATGGTTCACTACACGCGGAGAAATCGCACGCGCACGGATTTGACACCGTGTGCACACGCACAAAAATCGCGTCTGATAGGCACGATTAAATCGGACACGACACGGTCTAGACCCGATTCAGGGTATCTATTCCCTAGCCCTAGACCCACTCTAACACTGGACACGGACACGACCCTTCTCGTGTTGTGTGTCGAGTCCTATTGGACTCGACATGGCTGCACGAGGCAGCCCAATGCACAGTTTTAACACTAGCTAAATTACATGCTTGGACATCTCGTGTCCACTTGTGTGGACACGAGAGCACTCACCCAGACACGTACACATTGTACACAATGTTTACCAACCTTTTGAGTTAATTATTAGTTGTTATTTGATTTCGAAATTCCCTGTGGCTTTCCGATACTAGGCTGATATTGGTTCCTGGGAATTTTTGATGTAGGTTAAACTATTTTTCCTTGTGTGAAATTTGTGATGTTCCTATAACATCAGGGACTAGCCTACATATTGGGGTTTTGATTGGGCATAAGAATTAGCCTGTAAAGTTGTCTTGATTTTCGATTTCACATAGACTGTTAAACGAATGCAATGGGTTCATACTTCACTGATACACTACACAGTATTTTCAAACTGATTTGAATGTTTAACTGCCATTTGATTCCTATATTACACTGAATTTTACTGAGTTTAAATGCACTAGTTTTTGATAAAGTGATACCCATATTTTCCCCAAAATCTGAGAATTTCTTTCTTTGCAAATGACCGAGAATGATATTGGCATTTCATAAATGAGATTGGGTCCTTATGTGGACTAATTTACTTGAACTGATTTCATGACTGATATATATATATTCACCAATCTAAGATTTAAACTGTCATTTGGGGTTCCTGTTTTAAACTAAGTTTTAGGTTGATTGTGTAAACTGAAATCCGTATGAATGTATATATATGGATGTATAAACTGAATGTATGGTGCCTGAGATGAACTGCTAACTGAACTCTTCCCCTATTTACTGAAATCTGAGAATGGTTTGAGGACTAGAGCCTTGGACTGAAACTTTGAAAATGTATTGATTTCCTTTCCCTTTTCGAATGGGTATTGAAATGGTTTATTGATAAACTGAAAATCTGGAACTAGCTTTATGAATGATAAACTGAGAATTTATTTCCTTTTTGCTGTTTCCTCAATCCTGAGATTATTCCCTGTATCTTTTAACTGAAATTGGTGTTGGAATTCATTTACTTCTATATATGTGTATGGTTTATTACAATGTGAGCTAGCAATGTGTGTAGGCTTTTTGGATTCAAATTTACTGTGAACTCATGGTTCACTGTTTCTGAGAATGAATGATTAAACCTGGAATAGATATTAAGTTAAGATATTAACTTGAGTTATAACTGAGAACTTATATTGTATTGACACACTGTCCTGCTGACACATTGTACCTGTTCCAGATTTCATATGCACACACACACACCTAGACACCCAACTGTTCCTGAGGACCACCTTGGGACAGATGACACTCTCTACTAACTGTCATCTGGTTTTAACTTGTTTAGTTCACAATTCCTGAGATTAGGTATACTGGATTCAGTCCTTAATACCCCATTGGCACCCCCCTAAAACCTGTCAAGGCTATCCCCTTTTGCTTCCAAATGCCTGCCCATTATCAGTCCAGTAACAGCCCCCAACACCCCCCTAAAATCTGATACAAACAGCCATACATTTGCCTATGTTCAGCCCCCAAAACCTGTCATTGAACCAACCCATTTCAGCCATTAAGCTGCTACAAACCAGTCCATGTTAAACCCATTGATGGATGTCCAAAACCCCTTGACTGCCCACATAAATTAGCCCTTAACAACCCTTATATGTCTGTCCCAAAAACCCTACATAACAGTCCTAGAAGTCCCATGTTTCAGTCCATAATTTCAGCCTCATTCCTATATCCTATTTCACACATTCTAAATCAGCATTTCACTCACATTAGCATACACTCTTCACACACACACTTTCTCATATCACACACATTCTCACTAATTGTCACACATACATGCCTATGTCTCATGACAAACACACACATACACTTGGACACATGTTCATGTGTCCCTCTCTTCTGCATATGCATATGTATAGGTTTTGTCATATAGTATTGTATGGTATACACATTAGCCTATAGGTTATATATTCTAGTTATATTATATACACATGTGTGTATCAATATATATGTGTATATATATTGCCATATAATGTATGTATCTAATATGTGAATAGGAGCCTAGATAGGTCAATATAGGTATCCTATATTAGATTGTGTGGCTTGAGTTGGCTTGTATATCCTTGTGATTGGTGTGTGATTGCTAGATTAGACTTGGTTAGGCCTAGTGAGACTTGTTAGACTTGTTTGGGCTAGGGCTTGACCTAGTTGGCCTAGTTCGACTAGTGTGGTTAACTAGAGTTGACCGAGTGTTGACTTTAGTCTAGTTTGACCTAGACAGCATGCAGACGTATAGTAGATTACATTTATCATCTCCTGTATACATCTTGACTTGTGTTGCTCTAACTAGGGGTCAGGTACCTCATCTCGAACAGTATATTATTTCAGACATTCAGATACGAGGCGAGTACATTCTCTGATCATTTCATAACTTGCTTAGAATTATTTCCTGTATTAAATTACTTTACTTGATACTGTCACGTTGGTCACACGATTATTACTATATGGATCCCTTCTTGAGATGTTATCCCTTCAGGGAGCATCGGGTACTCTATGTTCTGTGCGTTTCACTTACATGGCGTATCATATGGTTCTTTGGTTCTTTGATCACTTGTGACATATACCCTTATGATCACAGAGTCTTCTCCGAATCCTTATCCATTTATTGGGTCTATGTATCACCCTTTGGGAGCTTATCACCCTTTGGAGGCTTATCACCCTTTGGGGGCTTACCACCCTTCGGGGGCTGTTACATAGAATCATAACATAACCTGGTTGGATCCTTGTGTATTAGTTGGGGGTACGGGGGAGTATAAATAGCCATGTGAACAATTCCAAAGTAGAATAGCCATGTACGCCTCTTTAGTATAGCCATGTACAAATCCAGCCGTTCACATGTCGACTTTGTACTCTAAATCACTAGTCACTGGTAGCTCTCTACTTATAGTAAATATTATATTACAGCTATCTCTCTGTTTACATACTGTGTTTTCTTCAGTATCTATATCTTACTTTACTGCATGATTATATTTTCTAACCTGCTATAAACTGTTGAGATGTATTATGCTCGCTCCCGTCCTGACTGGACCTGTTAAAAATTTTACAGAGGATGATGAGGAACCCTGCACCCCTTACTTGGAGTTTGCCTAGATGACACTCGCGACCTGGACCCCTGGGGAGGTTCAGGCAGCTGCTGAGGACGATACCTTGCTTAGTATAGATAGCTTAGACTGTTTCCATTTATGTTTAGTTGTTGTTCTTGATTCAGAGTTGTATATTTTTAGAGATGATAAGACTTGTATTTCTTTTCTGTTGTGCCTCAGTTGAGAATTTCTTTATCTATTTCATCGTGCCATATTATATCTATAGATTGTGATTGAGTTATACCTCTGTGTTGGCCTCCTTATGGAGAGTATTCTATTATGTTAGTTATAGTTCATGACCTAGAACAGCGTTCTACCGCCGACACTGCGGCGTAGGCTGGGCGCTGTTACGTACTCGTACCCTCACAGTGGGTGCGGGTCGTGACAAGAAGAAGAGGAGTTAATGAGAAAATAAATGAGGATAGAGAAGGGTTGTTGGGTTAATAAATGATGGATGGTGGTAGGTAGGGGTTTGCATACTAACCCAAACCGAACCAAACCAAGCCGTACCCAACCGAACCCGATGCATGCCAAAGCCAAAATAGACCACACGAACCATGAAATGCTAACTAACCCATGCCAATGCAAAAATCCAAGACTAGCTAGCCAGGACAAGTCAAAATACGGGTCCGAGATACGTACACGTATACCAAAATACGTATAACAAAATTCAAGGGTGACAATAGACTTTCATGTGTATATGTTTGACTGGACTTCTAGATTTATCATTTATAGAGTCAGACAGGATGTGTCATAGATGTGACACGAGCAATAGCATGGGGTTAGAAGGGTAGTCACTAGGCGTATATATGAGCTACTTTCCCTTATAGTTCACTGCATCATTACCAGAGCGGCGAAGATTTCATAGTTACCACAGTTTTCCTTATCGGGACTGTGGATACATCATAGGTACTGGTTGTGAGGACCATTCATCCTTAGAGGTGATCACTCGGCTCTTGAGCATAAAGTCTGACTTTAACATGTCGTAAGAATGCTACAATAGAGTGCTCGAGTTGATTACAGATATCTTGCCGGAGGGTGCCAAGTTACCGAAAGACTTCTACCGCTCTAAGAGGATGGTGAGATCCTTCTGGATGGGATACGAGAAGGTCGATTGCTGTCAGAACGGATGCATGCTTTACTACAAAGATGACAAGGATGCAGAAGTGTACGGATTCTGTGGTGCTGATCGCTACAAGCCAACTGCTGCAAGTAAGTCTAGAAGACCGACTGCTTCAATGCACTACTTGCCGTTGACGTCGTGGTTGCAGAGGTTGTTCATGGTGAAAGATACTGCCGAAAATATGAGTTGGCACAGGTAGCTTAGTTTCTATTTCATATTTGTATTTGACGAGATAGCTTATCAGGAAGACGAACTACCTCTTATTACAAATATTGTCGATGTGGACTCAGCGGAAGTTCCTCATGACATGTTTCATCAATTGAAAGAGGTAGAAGTATCGAAAGAGGAAGAGAAAGTTGATAGAAGTGAAGAGGAAGAGGAACAAGATGAATTTTCAGAAGAGGATTGAATATGTTTAATTTTTAGATGTAGTATGGTCTACTTTTGTTGGCCTGTTGACCTAAATTTGTAATACTTTTATGGCCAAGTGGTCTGGTTTGTTGATTATGACACTTAATTTTTATATATACTTTTGTGGTCTAGCTAGTAGTCTGGTTTGGTGATTATTTTTGTATATACTTTTGTGGCTAGGTAGCTTAGTTTCTATTTCTTATTTGTATTTGTTTTAATTTCTCTAATATTTATTTTTTTCAGATATGGCTCGACGTGGATCCTTTGGTACCGGTGTCGGTGGGAGTCGACGAGTAGGACGGTCTCCATCTACCACTCCTCCTACCGGGTCCTCTTCATCCCCCCGCACTCCAGTATACACTAGCGGTCTAGTCACCGGCAGTAGCCCCGGCTCTAGCAGTTCCAGGCTAGGGCCTTCTACTTCTACGTCGCTACCGTCAAGTATTCCAGAGGCCGACCCCACTATTGAGGAGGAGGCCGAGGCCCATGCTGAGGGCGAGGGCGATGGCGAGGCCCACGCCGAAGACAAGGCCGAGGGACAGGCTGCGGGCAGACAGGGGCAAGGGCAGGCTGCATCTCCCATTTGAGACAGATCCTCCGTGTCGCCCGGAGGGGGATATGAGGTTGGAGATTTGGGCCTGTACTCGGACCAGGCGATAAGTAAAATTGTTGTATTAAATTTGTTTAAATTTATTATAAACTTGTTTAATAAATTTTAATTTCCATTTACAGGTATTATCCCTCATCCATAGTCGCTGTGTACATTCTTGCGACAGAACTACGGTGGGCCCTGAATCAACTGGAGGGATGTCCCGGCCGACAAGAAGGCCTTCTGGTTTGAGCACTTCTTGGTACGTAAAAGTTTATTTTTTTTAACATTTAATATGTTATGTTATAACTTACGTACTACTATAATTTTTTCAGCGGACTTACTTCTTCCCTCCCTACCGCGCCGTTGCTGTCAAGTCTATTTTTTCCAGCATCGCCAGCAAGCTCATTAGGGACGCGATCCTCGACCAAAAGGATCGCGAGCACCGGGAAGAGCCTATTCAGGGTTGGATCTCTGCCGTCGATTGGGCGGCAATAAAGAGGAGATTCGAGGAGGGAACCTACAAGGAGAAGTCTGCGAAGAACAAAACAGCACGACAGGCGGGATCGCAGTGGTGTGGTGGGTCACGGTCCATCATGGATTTCTTCACTCATATGGTACAAATCTCGCTGTATACCCATAATTAATACTTTATAGTAATATATTTCTTTCAACTTAACTGACAAATTATATAATAATTTCGTAACAGGTTGACTCGGGAGAGGACCCGAATATGGTGAGCTTGTTCCTTGCTACGCACACGAAGGAGGAGCGGTTCGTCGACGACAAGGCCCGGGACACCTACGTAAGTTTTACTTAATGCTAGTTCATTACTATTAATTTTTAGTTACGTAGAGAATTCATATAGATGTTATACGTAGGATTTTCTTAATGTTAGTTCATTACTATTAATTTTTAGTTACGTAGAGAATTCATATAGATGTTATTTCTAGGTCGAGGTTCTGACGCTTAGGGAGGCCGGGTCGACACAGTCAGAGGGAGCTGGAGCTAGCACCTCCCAGCAGCCTCCGCCGCCGCAGCTCAGTCAGATGACGAGCTGTGGATGAGGGCCGTTGGTGGCATGTATAGGGGTACGTACTATGGTACGGGCCCCTATGGTGCCTTCATTGCGTCACAGGCCTCTAGGACCGCCACTAGTGCGCCCGGCCCCACACAGACTGAGGAGTCGCTGTTAGCCTGGCAGAGTATTGATGCACAGATCGCAGCTCTGCATGACGAGATGCTACAGAGGATGGCGGTGTCGCAGTCGTAGCCGCAGCCGCATACGGATGATCCTGCACTCATCTCACGTTTTGAGAGGCTTGAGGAGACGACTGAGGCGCTGCGACAGATTTCCCGCGCTACGCAGCGGTTGGTCGAGCAGATGCAGCAGTTCCGTGAGATGGCTACGGAGCGACCATCTGGTACGCCGAGAGCATCGTCTACATCCGACGGTGCACGGGAGGACATGCTCGTCAGCCTGTCACCGGAGGAGTATCAGACGATCCTTGCGTTGCGACGACAGTCATCTGGTGGCACTCCTCCTCCAGCTCCGGCTCCAGCTCCAGCTCCTGGCGATCATTAGTTTTGTTTGTGTATTTTCAGACTTTGTACTCTACATTTTTACTTTGTACGTATTTGAGGATATTGACTTTGTTCTTTATATTTGTACCTTATATCAGCTGTTGATGATATTATTTGTTCTTTATATGTTTTATCTATTCTGGAATGTATTGTGCGTGCCGGTGTTGAGTGTTCCACCGAAGGGGTCGGCGAACCCAGGTGTATTTTGCATTTTGGATTCTGGATTTCTATTGTATTCTGTATTTTGCAATCTGGATTATATATATATTTTTTATTTTTTTCCAATTTAGCGACGTTTACATACGTCGCTAAGATTTAGTGACGTTTTTAGCAACGTTTATATACGTCGCTACGGTTTAGCAACGTTTACATACGTCGCTAAATTGTTGACGTGGCAGACAATCTGATATCACCACATCGTCGCAAAAACGTCGCTAATGTGTCGCTAATCGACGACCATAAAGAAACGTCGATCGCTAATTTACGTTGCCATAGCGACGTTTTGCGACATTTTTTGATTAGCGATACGATTTTTTCCGTCGTTTCCAAAACGTCGCTAATGTAAGTTAGCGACGTTTTGGCCGAGATTAGCGACGTTTATAAACGTCGCTAATCTGACAAATTTTTGTAGTGAAAGAAGATGGAATGAGAGGATAAGGGAGTGGTGTAGTTCTTTCAATTTCTAGGAAATATCGAAATTGAGGTATGCGGGGATTTGGATTTTTCTAGTTTCTCATCTCCTTTCTCTCCGTACGGATACGGAATGATAGCTGATGGATATTCTTGATCTTTTATCTTTTTTGTTAACACCGTTAGAGTATTAAGTAGCATAATTATAGTTGATGTGTTAATTGGTAATATTAGTAAAAGTTAAATAGTTAAGGATATTGAGTTGAAAATAAGGCTTTAGAAGAAAAAAACATGATAACATTAGAAGTTTTATAGAGGACAAAGTTGTCTTTTTAATATTTACAGTTACCCAGAATTACAATACATGCCCCGCGGCTACACCGGCATCTATATATAGTGCATGATTTGGTACATTGTTGGGCACCTCGCTCTAAAGTTGAACTTTGCTTAGAAAGAAATCGACATGGCTTCTGAGAAGAGAGGTAGCATTTCCTTCTTCAGTACCTATCGGCCCCCGATGGCGCTGGCCATATTCTCGTGCGCGGTCCCGCCGACGTCGAAGAGGGACGAGGTCCTCTTGACCGACGGGAGGTCCTACAACTACAACGGCCGAGTGATCCCTCCGTGGGCGCTCAAGCACCCGAAATTAATGGCCAATTGCGAGGGAGAGGAGGCAGGGGTAAAATCAGGTCCCCGGTCGGGCATGGTGTTCGTCTCGGAGCGAGCCGGCCTCGAGACGCTTCACCTGGCCCTCTACCCCGAAGAAAACCTGAGCGGCAAGGTGAGCGTGGTCGGTCTCCAACATCTCTTCCCCGACACGTTCAGCGGTGTCCGCATGGAGGACAGCGGCTGCTTCGTCTCCGGCGATTCTCTCGTCTACGTCAGCACCAAGCAACCCGCAGCCGAACGCCGTCAGCCCTGGACTGCCGTTTACAGTACCCATCTCGGGACCGGAGAAACCAAACGCCTAACCCCACCAGGTCCTTCCCCATTCATAAGCTTCTTTTTTCTACTACTTAGTAAGTACCTCCATGTAAATAAAAAATATGATTCATTATGCATATGTATCGATCAACAACATGCAGGGGTGGCCGATTTGAGCCCCTCCGTGTCACCATCCGGGAAGAAGATAGCGGTGGCGTCGTTCCAGGGAAAGACCGGCGGCTGGGACGGGGAGATCGAAGATCTACAGACCAACATCTATGTGATGGACGTGGCGAACCCCTCGGACCGCAAGTTGGTCGTGACGAACGGCGGGTGGCCGACATGGGGGAGCGACGACGTCCTATTTTTCCACCGCAAGGATAAGAAATTTTGGGGCGTGTTCCGAGTCGACATTAGAAACCTCGCCATCACTCCTGTGACCCCAGCCGGATTCTCCGCGATGACTCCGGCAGCCATCGATGCCACCAGGGTGGCAGTGGCAACTATTCGTCAGACGTCATCGTTCAGCGACGTCCGTGTAAAGGACCAGTACCGACACATCGAGATTTTCGACTCAACCAATCTATCGAAACCGAGCGAAGAAATCACTCAGAGTGTCAGACCATTGGCAGACCATTTCAACCCCTTCGTGATAGATGGTGGGAAGCGCATCGGTTACCATTGTGCCAAGAGGTTGATTCTCATGGTACGTACGTAAACAAATGATTAGTTAACCACTTTAGTTAATTAATTTCTAGCTAGCCTTACGCAAGTAAAGTTAATTATGTTACAATTACTTTGTGATTATTTTACAGGAGGATGAAGTAGTCCCAAGCTCACGTATCGACAAGCTTGTCTCTCCGTATCCGGATATAAAACTCTTTAGATTGCTGGGACCATTTCCAGCATTTAAGAAAAACAGCTCCATATTTGCATACGTTGACAATGAGTTCAAGGCCCTGTGGGTGGGCGATAGCAAGCCCAATAGCAAAAACAAAGAGTTGAAAATTATTTTCGACGTAAGTATATAGTTAACTAATTAACTAACAATATATATGTTTCCAGAAATACTGGCAATTAGATTGTCTAGGATTGTCTATTTTGACGATTTCAATTAGCATCTTTGATCTAATTTAAACCGTCAAAATTAAAATATGTGAACGTACATACATATGTACTAGTATATATAAAGGGTATACAAAAAGTTAATAAAAAGATAACTTTAAGGAGAGCAGATCTGCTGTCCCATTTATCATGTCCCAATTCTGTCCCCTCCATATTACATGTGAACCATGGGAGTAGATAAGTGAATGGTGGCCCACATGTAATAGAAAGGGGAACATAATTGGGACATAATAATGAGACAACAGATCTGCTCTCAACTTTATGTATTTTTTTTTAAATACAGAGAAAGTTAATTAAAAAAAGAATTAAAATACGTGCAACATTAGGGACATATGTACTAAATATATAAAGAGTACCTAGTTTTGATTAATTTATTTTGTGTAGGGAGGCTATGCTGATAAGGTCTTCTCGCCCGTTTGGAACCGAGATCCAGCCAAGGATACACTCTATGTATGCATGGGACCTTCTTTCCAGGAACAGAAGATTGTGGACATCTGCGCCTTCACCAACGTTTCCAAGTACTTTGACACTGATGACACTGATAAACCACCACCACCACCCCCACCACCGGTTGAACCGCTGATCGTTAATGGTTACAATAATGCCTTCCCATCCACCAATCCAGACGGTACTAATTCAACTGTCTCCTACGTCTGATCGATTCCTAATTAGTTAGGTTCTAAATTAATACCATTCCTTATATCTTCTTCTGGTCAATTAAAAACTTATTAATTTTGAAATTATACGCACACACAATTGGAGGACTCGAATCTTGCTGGCCCTTCGAATGTCAGTTCTAATACCACTAGGCTAGAGAACTCGGACATTATTTTTGTAATATGGGAAGGTCAGGTCCGTCAGGCTACTAATTACTTTGAAATTTTTTGTCATTATTACAGGGACGAAATTAGTTTTTCGGTCTAATATGAACGGAGTAAATGAAGGGGGAAAAAAATACAAGAATCTATACATAATGGAGGACGCACAGTCACCAAGCAGCGAAATAAGAAGGCTAACCAAGGGGGAGTGGACCGACACGCACTGCCAATGGTCCCCGAGTGGAGATTGGATAGTGTTCTCGTCGTCCCGGGACAAGCCCGAAGGCGCACCGGAATTGGACAACGGCCTGGACGACGGATACTTCGCGGTGTACCTAGTGAAGTGGGACGACCCGTCGGTGGTGGTGAGGGTGATGACGAGCGGAACAATCGCAGGGCACGTGAACCATCCCCACTTCAGCCCGGACGGAGCGAGCATCGTCGTGACTTCGGATCTCGCCGCGGTGTCCGTGGATCCCATCTCTCTGCCTCTGTTCACGCACTCCGTGAGGCCCTACGGAGACATCTTCACCGTCGACATCGACCCGAGTGACATAACTAAGAACAAGGATAGGGATATGAATTACATCACGCGATCGACACACAGTAGGTTTGAGAATTCCACTGATACCTGGGCCGTATTCCCGGACCAGGTGCTGGAGTTAGAGTTGATCATGAAGCTTTCAAGAAGGTACAGCAGCTTCGCCCCGGCGTGCCCTTATATACAGTCTAACGGGGGCGAAAGTTGGCACATGACCGGCCAGCTTCTCATCCCGGTGAGAAAGTGTTGATTGATGCCCAAATCTACCTACTTATAACTCGGCATGTCAGTACCGTACGGTGTACGTGCTTTCATAATTTGATGTTCCAGTAACTATTGTCTTTATATGTCATAATACTGCAATTTCAGCATTTGTAATGCCTTAGCTATGTGGCTACAGCATTAAGCACTCCTCTGCTAGCTTAATTGCTTGTACTTTCCTTTGATGTTTCAATAAAATACATGCCGTGCTGTCTTTATCTTAATAATAGTGCAATTTCAAATTGTAAGAGCACCGCTCTGCTAGCTTTTGTTTTCCAAATGAAGCTTATAAATTACTTAGACCTCAAGCTACCTTAGTACTCAACTAACTGAAAATTATATATAGATAAGTAAGTTATTTAAGCTTCCCATCTCTATTACACCATGTCATTTGAAAGTAGCATGCACCACTATTATCGAGAATATATGTGTCATATTTTAAGATATAAAGACAACAAGCAATAATATGATGATATTTATGGAAATGCTCACATCAAATTCTAACTTATGGGTAAAATAGGAAATACATATGCAAGGGAAAGGAAATACAAAATAACTAAGAAACATACTAAAAAATAAGGCTATTTTCCCTTACAATGCAATTTCACTGCAAAGCCAACTTACAGGAGCTCCAGGGATGTAATATTGCCTCTCTCCTTGATATTGTTCCACATGGAATCCCTCCATAGAAGAAAACCCAATCAGAATGTCATTAGCTTGTCCTCGGATGGTCAAAATAAGAACATGAATTGTAAAAAAAAAAATTGGTAAACAAATTAGTAAAAGTCGATCATAAAATTAGAAGAATCTGGTATTATAATTTTCGTCCCTTAGTAGAATCAATATAATTTACAAAATTTTCATATAAGATAAATGACCAAGTTGAGGAGACAAATTCCCTGAGAGGTTCATCCATAGAAGCTGCCTGCAAGGGAAGAAAAATATGGAATCAATATAAAATATCGACCATTGGTACCATTAAGGAATGTAACCTCGTATCTTCAACAATTAATGGTCCCTTTACGATGGTTCCATTAAGTTAAGTCTCCTCATTTCTTCAGGAGTTGTCTATGTCCCCAATAATAGCAACAAACTACTATAAAAAATTTTGAGAGGAATGAGATCAAGCAAATCCTAACCATATTTCACCTGTCTATGTAAAATACAGGTAGTATAAAGGAGATGTTGAGTGAATAGAGGAACAATTATAATTTGTTTCACCCCATCAAATTTATAAATTAAAATGCTCAATTCACTCATCCAATGTATAATATGAAAATTTACAGACTAGTTACAGGAACTCCTGTGTCCGGTCCGAGGGACGTCCAGATCTCAAATGCATCTCTAAAACCCTAATTATATCCCAATTTCTACAAAATTGGGATTTTTTTTGTGAGTACAAAACTAGGGCTCGAGGGATTGGAAGAAAAGGAGGAGAAATGGAGAAAGATAAGAGCGAGAGAGGAGAGGAGGAAAAAAGGGGAAAGGGATGAGGAAGGAGGAAAAGAAAATCGACGACCAAAATTAGGGTTTCTAAATTTTCTAGGGCTTCCTCCTCGAGGAGGAGGAAAAGAAAAGAAAAAAATTAGGATTTGCTCACTTGTGGACGGTCTCCTTGAACTTCTCCTCCTCCAGGAACTGGAGGATGAGGAAGATGAGCTCCCGGCTGAGTCATGGCTGGATCTACAGATTCGGATCCGGGTCAGATCTTCTTATCAGAACCATCGGAGGAGGAGGATGAGGAAGGAGAAGAGGGTGAGTTGGGGGTTAGGATTGGGAGACGATTCCTCCTTGTTCTTCGACGCCATCACCGTGGAGACGATTCCTCGACCGAGGAATGACCTCCTCTAAGAAATAGAAAGGAAAGAGGAAGGAAAGCAGAGAGAGAGAGAGAGGAAGGGAGAGCAGAGAGATTGATTAGGGAGAGTTACGAGAGATCGGAAAAAAAATGTTGTGCTCTCCAATAAAAAAGAATAATCATAACCGTCAATAATATAAAATTTGAAATAATTACAATAATGGCAGCGAAAAAAATAGCTGTAATTTTTTCGTACATGCATTAATTGACGGTTATCAACACACCATCAATATAAAAAATGTTCTTTCTTGACGGATCCTTCGAAACCGTTCACATACATGCTATAAAATTACTACAGTAACAAAAAAATGGCATCTGTTGATGTAAGCCTAAATCCGTCAAGATAACCACTATTGTTGACGGTTTTCGACAACCGTCAACTTATAAACCGTCAAGAATCGTCATTTTTATTGTAATGGATGGACCTGATATAGAATTTTGAGATAGAGATATGGTAAAAATTGGGAATAAAATCAAGAAATCAATATTATCAATTAGAAACGATAACACATAGAGAAATATTTGGATATAAATAATTCATAGATGTATTTCCTAACTGATGAGGATATTTGAGGTCAACTTAGTTTGAGAACTTGGATATTTTTGTTATGATTCTTAAGACAAGGCTATGATGTTAATTTAGGGATTAGTAATGGAGAAGAGATTTTAACTGTATGCGATGATGATACAAATTGAATCAGATATTGTAAGAAAATGGCTAGGAACAAAGAGAACAAAGAAATTTTGAGTTATAGAAATTTAGAGATTTTGTGAAAATTTAAATTTAAGAAGAATAGTATTTGAAGGTGTACGTTGAAGGAAATATGAAGGTTGATTTTATAATGGAGAATAAGTTTTAAGGCTAGTGGTTTTAGATTGAATAATACGAGGAGAGTAATTTGAACAAGTTCAACGATTTCATAAAACTTGATTTTGAGATTTCGGATCCAATTTAGGACAAGGAGGAAGAATTTAGAATTATGATGATTAAGTGGTTAGTGTTGATTCTAATAAGAAGGGTATGTTTCATGAGAAATGTTTTAAAATTTAAGAATTAAGCCTATATATGGTGATCATGACAAGGTCAAATTTTCATGACGACAGAGTATAATTTTGGTAGTAGTCATATAAAGGTTGATTTCATATTGGAACTTATGAGATAAAAATATGATTGGCAAATGATGACTAGATAAACTGATAGTATCAGAGAGAGATGATTAACTTGACTTTTCTATGAGACCTTGTCTTTTGATTTTCCTATCAAAAGAAAAAAAATTGACTTACCTCCATATCCTTGCATCCCTATAAGTTTTCAATATCATTGAATCCTAACTCCCTTGATCACGACCAATCTACCGTGGTCATCTTTTTTCTTATCATATTAATATCTTGGTTCGTACTCATTGAATTAAATTTAAATTGTGACATGAATCTCCATCCTTTGATGCTCGTGCTCAGATTTTGATGACCTTGTTCCCCATCTTACCCAATCTTGATTTACCTAGAAATTGATCAACTTAGATCGTGTCGAGACTAAATTTTCTTTTATATATCGTAATTGGATTTCAATGCTATTGATACTCGTGCTTTAAACTTTCGATTTTGATCATCTTTGGAATAGTAACACTTTATAGTTAATTCTCAGTTGTGTTTTATAATTACCAGTTTCATATAGGAGGGTAGACTGCCTTACAGCCTTGGTCCGATCGCTAGTGATTCCAGCGTTTGGTGATGCAGAAATGCGACTCCCGGTCGCAAGCGAGGCACGACTGCAGAATGGTCGCCATCGCTGGATCTGTCAGGTGGCGTGGGTTGCTGCGATGGAGTGCCGGGTCCGGATCTCTAGGTCGACTGTAGTGCAGTCGCGGTCCGATCGTTTGGCGCACAATATTGCAAGGTCGAGACAGAGGAGTGCAAGGAGTTCGCCTGTGCAGTTTCGGCATGGCATCAGGCGGCGCTGGAAACACCACACGTACGACGGTGCAGGAGTGCAGACGGGATTCAACGAGAATGAGGGAAGAGCAGCGGAGCTTTCGACTGGAGACGTCCTGCGCGTGGCGGGTCGCAGGTGCAGCAGGCGACGCTCGACCTTGACGAGGCGGCCGCACGGGCGGAGGCGGGTCTGGAGTCCAGTAGGTTAGAGTTTTGGTTCTGATTTCTTGTATCGTGTCTGGAGGTTTGGACACATATTGATTTTGTTTTCTGTATTCGTGTCCTGATTTGGACACGAGATTGTGCTATGCTGTAAGGAACAAGATAAGGACACGGACACGAATGTCGGGGTCGGACCCGAGGCTAGACACGATAATGTAGTGGTGGTGATGGCGGGGCTTTTGTCGGTGGTTTGTTGGTGTTGGTGATGATCTGTGTGGCGATGGTGGATGGTGCTGGTTGGGAGGAGGTTGGCCGACGGGGTGGGTCTGGATGTTGGAGGAGCAAGGAGGAGATGGCGAGTAGGCAGGCACTGATGGTGAGGCGGTGGTGGTTGTCAAATGGCGGGGACGGTTGCAGTCGGCTGGAAGGCGCTGGCATGATGGTGTCAGTTGGGAGACGCAGGTGAACGTCGGAACGACGGGAACGGCTGGGAGTGATGTATGTGGTTGTGGTTTGTGGGATTTGGAAAAAAGCTTGGAAGAAATTTGGAGAAAGTCCTCCTTAAATAGGAGTTGAATCCTTAATTGGATAAGGGTTGTGAGTCGTGCTTGGATAACCCTTTCCTATGATTTTAAATCAAAAGAAAACTTTAAATCCGAATTAATATAATCGTATACCTTATTTGTATTAATTTAAATCAACAAATTAATATTATCAAATAACTTCAAACGCTATTTCAAATATCAATTATCATTAAAATAAATCATCACATAAATCAAATAATATTTCAACAATATTTAGATCTACAACTCTTAATTAGTCGCCATAAGTATTTAAAATGATATTTTATATTATCAAACTAATTTGAAGCATAATTGATACGTATACATTCAAATATGATCAAATGACCGACAACCACAATATTTTGATTTTAAAACCATTTTCGAACTAACCCTTTGCAAGCCAGGAAAAATAATGATCCATATCATTTGTATTTCAATATATAGTAAGATTAAGAATAAATATTAAAACTTAAATACTATTTTCAAATAATGATTTTTTTTTTTAAACTTGTGTTTTGAAATACAAAATAATAGTAAAATAATGTCTATACATTTTTTTAAAAAATTTTATTTCAAAAATACGAAAAATAGAATAAATAATAAATAATTTGAAAATTTTGGGAAGAGGGGTTACAGTGCATCTCTACAAGAAGGATTTCGTACATAACTAACTATAAGGAGTGAACGACTCATGAAAACCTTTTTTCGTGGATAATAGACTCATCAAAGTGCCCTTATATCAAATGTCATAATAGACCATTCAAAGAGGTGGACCTTGTGAGGAAGCATCTCTACAAGAAAGATTTCGTGCATATGGCTTACAATTGGGAAATTGTCTCAGACGGACCTTCAGGAACAAGAAGGATGGGCAATGAGAAGGAATTAGATGACTACAAACAAGGAACGGTGCGGAGCGAGAACCTTACAACTATAAGGAGTTGACGGCTCAATGAAAATCTTATTTCTGACCTCTTTTAATACGGAGGCCGAAGAGAGTCCACTTCCGGAGATCATTTCGAATATCCTAATAAAATTTCGCACGAAAGATGGGCTACAGTCGGTCCTAATTTACATTCGAATGATCTGAATCTTGATGTAATGGAGTTCTACGATATGTTCAGGAATGCGAATACTTTGATATACCCAGGTTGCGATACTCATATGTCATGTCGGTGGTGATGATTTTGTTAAACCTAAAGTTTGATTTTAACTTGTCACAAGAATGATACGACCGAATAATTTAATTTGTTATAGAGTTGTTGCCAAAAGGATCAAAAGACTTGTCTGAAAACTTCTACAAGTTAAAGATGGTGATAAGAAAACTCGGATTAGGCCAAAAAGATAGATTGTTGTCGAAATTTTCTCACGCAGATCGATACAAGTCAATTCGGGACAAAGAAAAGTCAACTGCCAAAGAGGCTGCAGAGAATGTATATGTTTGCAAATACAACACATAACACGACCTAGCAAGGAACGGAAGATGGAGGAAGGAGAAATTTCTCACCCTAGGCATGGAATCATTTTGATCATTTCATCCAGAATTTGCTGCGGAGCCTAGAAATGTCCACTTGGCTTTATCATGTTCTGATGGATTTACTCCTTACAATTAACCACTTTTGTATGTGCATGAAGACTTCTTACGTGTTCTTGACACTTATCACATCCGATCCCATGCAAAAATCCAAGAGAAATATGGATATCTACTTGCAGCTGTTGGTCCCAAAGATATCGATATCTACTTACAATATTGAAATTACACTATTAAGATAAGACAACAAGGCATGTATTTTATTGAAACATTCAAATGAAAGTACAATTTTGGATACCACAAGCAATTAAGCTAGCAGAGGAGTGCTTAATGCTGCAGCCACACATAGTGCAAATAAAGACAACACTGACATATATTACTGGAACATGAAATGAAAGCACACGGTGCGGTACTGACATGCCGAGGTTGATGTAGTCAACAATCAACACTTCCCCTCCGGGAGGAGAAGGTGGCCGGTCATGTGCCAGCTTTCCCCTCCATTGGCCTGTCTATAGGGGCACGCCGGGGAGAAGCTGTACCTCCTTGAAAGGTTCATGATCCATTCTATATTCATCCCCTGGTTCGGGAATACGGCCCAGGTGTCAGTGGAGTTCTCGAACCTGCTGTGCGTCGACCGCGTGATATACCTCACATCCCTATCCCTGTTCTTGGTTATGTCATGGGCGTCGATGTCGACGGTGAAGATGTCTCCGTACGGCCTCACGGAGTGCACGAACAGAGGCAGGGAGATGGGGTCGGCGGACACCGCGGCGTAATCCGAGCTCACGACGATGCTCTTCCCGTCCGGACTGAAGATGGGATGGTTCACGTGCCCTGCAACATTACTTCCGCTCTTCATCACTCTTACCACCACCGACGGGTCGTCCCACTTCACCAGGAACACCGCGAAGTATCCGTCGTCCAGACCGTTGTCCGATTCTGGTGCGCCATCGGGCTTGTCCCGGGACGACGAGAACACAATCCAATCTCCACTCGGGGACCATTGGCAGTGCGTGTCGGTGCACGCCTTATCGGTTAGCCTTGTTATTTTGCTGCTTGGTGATTGTGCGTCCTCCATTATGTATAGGTTCTTGTAGTTGTTTTTTTCTCCTCCTTTTACTCCGTTCATATTAGACCGAAAAACTAATTTCGTCCCTGTAATAATGACATCAAATGTCAAGAGAAAATTCGAATATGTACCTTCCGTGCCGGCCGTTGTTAGCATTAGGCCGCAACCCACGGACACTAACTAAATAGGAATCGATCAGAAGTAGGAGATGGTTGAATTAGTACCATCTGGATTGGTGGATGGGAAGGCATTATTGTAACCATTGACGATCAGCGGCTCAACTGGTGGTCGTTTACCAGTGCCCTAGTGGGAAACGTTGGTGAAGGCGCAGATGTCCACAATCTTCTGTTCCTGGAAAGAAGGTCCCATGCATACATAGAGTGTATCCTTGACTGGATTTCGGTTCCAAACGGGCGAGAAGACCTTATCAGCATAGCCTCCCTACACAAATAAATTAATCAAAACCAGGTACTCTTTATATTATTTAGTACATCATGTCCGTACGTTGCACGTATTTTAATTAACTTTCTATGTATTTAAAAAACGGAAAATTTTACGAGAAACATAAAAGTTATTAAAAATTGCACAAAAGGCACTAAGTTTGGGAAATTTGCGAGGATAGCATCGTCACGCCTAAAAATGGGGCGTGAAAATTTTTGACGCCCTACTTTAGGTCGTAAAAAATTAATCTCCGTTATCAGCTGACCTTAATCCCCGAGAAATTAAAAATAAATTTAAAAAAAATGTGCGCCCCAATTAAGGGCGCCGAATTTAAAGCTGCAGCAAAGAGACAAAAGGCAATAAGAAAGAAACAAAAGAAAGGAAAAGTAAAAAAAAAAAAAAAAAAAAAAAACCACGCCCCATTTAGGGGCGCCGAAATTAAAGCACTACTGTCAGAAGGAAAAAAACAAAGAAGAAAGGAAGAAAGAAAAACATTCTCGCTCAGAAGAAAGAAACAAAGGAAGAAAGAAAACAAAAGAAGAAAGAAAAAGTACAAAAAAGAATTATAAAAAAAGGGCGCCTTCACCCCCTTGCGCCGCGTAGCAGGGAGCGCGTTCGGCTTGTGCCGCGTGGCCACGCATGAATTAGCCCTTGGCTCTGAAAGTTAACTTGAGAAGTGAGGGAATGAATTGAGTGTGAAAATTTTCAATAAGATGATTTATATATATAGACAATATACATGTAAAAATAGCCGTTGTAAAAGTTATAGTAGTCGTTGTAAAAACCATAGTGCCGTTGTAAAAGCTATAATAGCCAGTAGCCGTTGCGCATGTATCCGTTGGGCCAGTCAGACATTAACTTTGGCGCCCCAACCTTTCTCCAGTTAGCAAATTTGGCGTCCCAATTTTCGGTGCCTTTTTCTTTTTCGCAAATTCGGAGCCCCACTTTTGGGCGCGTTTTTTTTTCTTATTTCCAATAAATGCAAAATCGGCGCCCCATTTTTGTGCGGCTTTTTTTTTTAAAATAAGAAATGCAAATTTGGTGCACCTTTTTTGGGCGCCCTTTCATTTTTTTTATTATAATTTTTTTCTCCAAACTAAGTCGGGTATTAGGTAGGGGGATCAGAATGATAATTTTTCACGTCCAAAAATTGGACGTGACGGTGCTCAATCTGTATTTTTTCCAAACTTCGTGCCTTTTCTGCAATTTTAATAAACTTTTATGCTTCTGTTGAAATTTTTCGTTTAAAAAAATACATAAAGTTGAGAGCAGATATGTTGTCTCATTTACGTCCCAATTATGTCCCCCTTCCAGTTACATGTGAGCCACCATTCACTTACCTAATCCCATGGTTCACATGTAATATGGAGGGGACAGAATTGAGATATGATAAATGGGACAACAGATCTGCTCTCCTTAAAGTTATCTTTTTATTAACTTTTTGTATACCCTTTATATACTAGTACATATGTATGTACGTTCACATATTTAAATTTTGACGGTTTAAATTAGATCAAAATCTAATTGAAATCGTCAAAATAGAAAATCCTAGACAATCTAATTGCCAGTATTTCTGGAAACATATATTGTTAGTTAATTAGTTAACTATATACTTACGTCGAAAATAATGCTAATCTTTTTGCTTTTGCTATCGGCCTTGCTATCGGCCACCCACAGGGCCTTGAACTCATTGTCAACGTATGCAAATATGGAGCTGTCTTTCTTAAAGTTTGGAAACGGTCCCGGCAGCCTGAACAGTCCTACATCCGGATACGGAGAGACGATCGGCTCGATTTGTGAGCTTCGGACTTCGTCATCCTTCTGCAAATAATCACAAAGTAGTTGTAACATAATTAACATTATGTACATAGCCCATAGGCTAGCTCCTAATTACAGTTGTTAGTTAGACATTATATATAGGAAAAGTGGAATCAAGAGAGACCATGCACGTCAGACCGCACTGATATAACAGTAAAGTGGAATCAAGGAGAGACCATGCACGTCAGACCGCAGTGGCATAACAGTTTTTCATTGGCTCCAGCATCCGTGCTAGCTCGGATCCTACTAAAACCAATGAGGAACTGGTGATCTGATGCGCACGATTGTGGCCCCCTCGGTTAGCCAAGGAGCGCGTGTATGTGTATTATTGGCTATAGCTAGAAATTAATTTGTTTAAGTACCTTGAAGAGAGCATCGCTCTTGGCACGATGGTAACCGATGAGCTTCCGACCATCTATCACGAAGGGGTTGAAATGGTCAGCCAATGGTCCGATATTCTGAGTGATTTTTACGCTCGGTTTCGATGGAGTGGTTGAGTCGAAAATCTCGATGTGTCGGTACTGATCTTTTACGCGGACGTCGCCGAACGTCGACGCCTGACGAATAGTTGCAACTGCCACCGTGGTGGTGTCGACGGCTGCCGGAGTCATCGCGGAGATTCCGTCTGGGGTCACACGGGTGATGTCGTTGAGGTTTCTAATGTCGACTCGGAACACGCCCCAAAATTTACCAACCTTGCGGTGGAAAAATAGGACGTCGTCGCTCCCCCAGGTCGGCCACCCGCCGTTCGTCACGACCAACTTGCGGTCCGAGGGGTTCGCTACGTCCATCACATAGATGTTGGTCTTTAGATCTTCGATCTCCCCGTCCCAGCCGCCGGTCTTTCCCTGGAACGATGCCACCGCTATCTTTTTTCCGGACGGTGACACGGAAGGGCTTATATCAGCCACCCCTGCTTGTTGATAATCGATACATACACAGAATGGATTAGAGAAATTTCCATTAACTAGTCCTACGTTTTACCCTTATTACAGAAACTAACTCCATTTTCAAACTAATTACACAGATTATAAAGCACATCCCTGTAAAACCAATGAAATCGGAAGGATTAGTGTTTTATATATATATATATATATATATATATATATATATATATAAAATATATATACGAAAAAAATATGGGAAAAATATATATATTATATATATATATATAATATATATATATATATATATGGAAAAATATATATACGGAAAAAATAATGGGAAAAATATATATATATGGGGGAGCGGATCGGGAGTCCCGTGGGAGCTCCTTCGTCCTCGACCGTTGGATCGAGCGGACGCGTGTGCAGGGCCAGCCCTGGGGTAAGCCGGACAAGCCTTAGGGCTTGGACAATTCCTCTCTGCTAGGACAACCTCGCAGGCTCAACATGATCGCACCCAAGGTCAGGGTTACGGATGACCAGCTGACAATAAGTGTCAAGGGCAACCAAAATTAGCTCCAGGATAGGACAACCCATTCCTTCGGGCCGGTCCTGCGCGTGTGCCATGCGGCCTGCTCGATTCAACTGTGCACAGGAGGGAGGGGGGCTCCCGGTGAAGATCCACCCCTGTGTATATATGTGTGTGTACGTACGTAATAGTTAAGAGATATTAATTAATTATTAAGATTATGAATGAGGAAGGACCTGGTGGGGTTAGGCGTTTGGTTTCTCCGGTCCCAAGATAGGTACTATAAACGGCAGTCCAGGGCTGACGACGTTCGGCAGCGCGTTGCTTGGTGCTGACATAGACGAACAAACCGCCGGCGGCGAAGCAGCCGCTGTCCTCCATGCGGACGCCGCTGAACGTGTGGGGGAAAAGACGTTGGAGGCCGAACACCGTCACTCTGCCTCTAAGGTTTTCTTTGGAGTAGAGGGCTATGTGAAGCGTCTCGAGGCCGGCTCGTTCCGAGACGAAGACCATGCCCGACCGGGCACCTGGCTTTACGCCTGCCTCTTCGAGATCTCCCGCGCAATCGGCCATTTTCGGGTGATTGAGCGCCGCCGGAGGGATCACTCGGCCGTTGTAGTTGTAGGACCTCCCGTCGGTCAAGAGGGCCTCGTCCCCCTTCGACGTCGGCGGGACCACGCACGAGAATATGTCCAGCGCCACCGGGGGCCGGTAGGTGCTGAAGAAGGAAATGCTGCCTCTCTTCTCGGAAGCCATATCCATTTCTTTCTAAAACAGAATTAACTTTAGAGTGAGGTACCGAACAATCTACCAAATCGGACACTATATATAGATGTCGATATAGATTTAAATATAGCTGCGGGCCTGCAGGTTTTGTTGACTTTCTTCATAAGTTCAGGTTTGATTCATGGGTTCAAGGAATCACTGAAGAAAGCCATTTTATTGATTTTCTCTTCTCTTTCTCTAGCATTTGTTACAAAAATTTAGGATTTATGAAGAAGATAGTCATGCTCAACTGTGTCAATTATGTTATGTCTATTTTATTCATTACTACTAGATTTTATTGATCTTCTTTTTTATTTTAAAATAAGATAATTTTATTGGAACATTGATTTTTTTTTTTCTGCACCAACCAAAACACAGGAAAAAAAAAATTCAAATGGACTTTTTAAAATGATTTCCTTGTTCTACTAAGCACAAGAAAATAGAATTGAAAGGAATTATAATTTTGTATCCCCATGGAAAGGACAAAGAAATTTTTCCTTCCGAGGCCTAAAAGGAAATGTTAGGACTAGTAGCGTAATTCTGCAGGTAGAGGGTAACGGTAAATGTCAATTGACAATTATGTCCTCTCTACAAATTCTAATGCTATATTCTTCTTCTTCTTCTTCTTCTTCTTTATTTATAAAATCCTAATTTCATCTTCTTTTCTAATTGAAAATTTATATGCTTAACTCTCTCTTTTCTAATTAAACACAAATCCAACTCATGTCGCGCCCCTGCCTCTCTTTGCGATTATTCGTTGTTGCCTAATTTATTGTTTATATAACTTTCTTTTCTTTTTCCCCGCAAAACTTTGGGACATTAATTGAATAGTCTATTAACCTATTGCAACAAGAAAAACAAGAACCGATGGTCATACTAGCATAAACTCAAATGTAAGAAAACAAAATTCAAGCAAACTTGTAGGTGAATGAATCTAAAAAGTATGAAGCATAAACATGGAGAAATACATAAGCCATAGCAACTGTTAAGATTATATTAGATTTAGATTATTTCTTTTTCTATTCGGATTCAGATTACTGTCTCCTATACGGATATATGGATCCGCTCTCCTCTATATATATCGTAGTTTTGTGGCTTTTCATACATTAATAAAATCAATATTGTTGATTTGTTTCATGGTTAGAGCCTAGGATTTCAGATAATCAATATTGTTGATTATAACCAAATATTTCTCTCTTCCGCCTCCCCGTCAGGGTTGTCCAGTTCCTTCGTCCAAGCGCACGTGCATGCCAACACCATAGTCAGCCCTGCCCCAGCCACGCGCATGAGGATCTTTCACATATTCCACCAGCCTCTGCTACAACATCATCTCCCACTACTAAAATATGCTCCATTAGCGACGTAAATTTAGCGACGTTCGTATAACGTCGCTAAATTGTGCACATTAGCGACGTTTAATTGAAACGTCGCTAACAGTCGCTAATAGCGACGAAAATAGCGACGTGACAACGACGTATATTAGTTACATGAGCTAGTCATCTCGAAACGTTGCTATGACGTCGCTAATAGCGACTAATTTAGCGACGTTCATCCTAACGTCGCTAAATTCTAATTAAATTTTTTCCCCATTTTACTCTCTCACTCTCTCCCTCCGGCGCTCTCACTCTCACTCTCTCCGGCGACTCTCCTCCCTCTCCGGTACGTGACTCCCTCTCTCTCTCTCTCTATTTTGGTTGTTGGTGGTTGGGGGGGCGGGTGGCTCGGGGGGAGGGGCAGGGGGGTGCGGGTGGTTGGGGGGTGAGGAATGGTTTGGGGTGGCTGGGGGGGGGGCAGGGGGGTGAGGGCGGCTGGGGGTGAGGAGGCGGGGCTATGGGGAGGGGAGGGTTAGGGTTCGGGTTAGGAGTGTGTGTATGGGGGGGGGAGGGGCGGGGGGGGGGGTGAGGGCGGCTGGGGGTAAGGAGGGGGGCTGGGGGGAGGGGAGGGTTATGGTTAGGGTTCGGGTTAGGGTAAGGGGTGGTTGGTGGAGGAGGGGTGCAGGGGGGGCTGGGGAGGGGAGGGGGGCTGGTGGGGGAGGGGTTAGGGATAGGGTTCGGGTTAGGGTTAGGGGTGGTATGGGGGGGGGAGGGGTACGGGGGGGCTGGGTCGGGGGCACCGATAGTGCCGAAATATTTGATAATTTAGTAATAATTATTTGTTTTCCGACACCAAAAAATATGATACTCCGATTCGAAACCACCGATAGTGCCGATATTTGTAACAAGTAGTTTTGTTGGTTGGTTAATACCCGTCTATTTTTCTTGATCCGATACTCATAGTCTATTTTCCTTGATCCCGATACTCATAGGAATGGTCCCGAGTCACGGTCGTACGCCGGGTTAGGACCTTTTTGCTGCTCGTGGGGTTGGGGAGTCTGCTGCTCGGGGTGGGACCCCGAGGGGGCTCGTAGTATATATGTATGTATATGTTATGTAGCATATTCGTTTCAGTTTTAAAGTTCTTCATATTTGCAGATATCTAGAAATGGCTATATCCATGTATCTGCTAGACCATTCGTGAATGTACAATCGCATTCAAGATGACAGGTGCGTGTGCGAGATGAATATCGTCGGAGTAGAACAATTCCTCCAATTCGCGAAGGCGTTTCCTCAATCCATGGACGACATGGAAATTAAGTGTCCATGTGCAAAATGTTGGAAACATGAAGTTTCAACCAGAATTGGATGTGACGTATCACTTATACACAAAGGGTTTCCTTTCGAATTACTACCAATGGACCGCACACGGAGAGCTTGTACCTTTAGCATTCCAAGCGGAGCCTTATGTGGAGCCTTATGTTGAGCCTTATGTGGAGCCTTATAGAATGTCCACAACCGAACTGGTGTCGACAACGAGTACGTAAACATGGTCTTCGACGCTACGGGGCCTAGTTTCGACCCATACAATCGTGACACAGCTGAGGAGGCACCGAATGCCGATGCCGCAAGTTCATGGAGTTGCTGGAGAATGCAAGGACTCCTTTGTACCCTGGCTGTGAGGACCATTCACCGTTAGAGGTGATCACTCGGCTCTTGAGCATAAAGGCTGACTTTAAAATGTCGCAAAAATGCTACAGTAGAGTGCTCGAGTTGATTACAGATATCTTGCCGGAGGGTGCCAAGTTACTGAAAGACTTCTACCGCTCTAAAAAGATGGCGAGATCCCTCTGGATGGGATACGACAAGATCGATTGCTGTCAGAACGGATGCATGCTTTACTACAAAGATCACAAGGATGCAGAAGTATGCGGATTCTGTGGTGCTGATCGCTACAAGCCAACTGCTGTAGGCAAGTCTAGAAGGCCGACTGCTTCAATGCACTACTTGCCGTTGACGTCGCGGTTGCAGAGATTGTTCATGGTGAAAGAGACTGCAAAAAAATGAGTTGACACAAGCGACAACAGACCGAAGGAGTGTTGCATCGCCCATCTGATGGAGAAGCGTGGAAGCACTTCGATCGAGCATATCCTAATTTCGCTTCTGATGTACGTAATGTAAGGTTGGGGCTCTGCTCTGATGGTTTCACTCCATTTGGTCTTTCAGGCTCCCAATATTCATGCTGGCCGGTAATCCTCACTCCGTACAACCTACCGCCTTGGATGTGCATGAAGACACCTTACATGTTCTTAACTATTATCATCTCCGGTCCGAACAAACCGAAGAGGAACATCGACGTGTACTTACAGCCGTTGATAGATGAACGGCAGCTTTGGGAAACAGGGGCGTACACGTATGATGCTTCAAAAAAATGGAATTTTCAGAAGCGGGCAGCACTAATGTGGACAATCAACGACTTTTCGGCTTATGGAATGTTATCTGGATGGCACTCATGGTCGGCTTTTATGTCCGTATTGCGTGGACCGCACTAATGCATTTCATTTGAAACAGAAGGAAATCCATGCTTCTTTGATTGTCACAGGCAGTTCTTGGCGAAAGACCATCTGTACCATAGGAACAGAACTGCTTTCCGTGCCGGAGCTATGGAGAAGGGCGATCCACCGCCAATATGGTCCGGAGAGGACACATGGGAGCAAGTAAAAGAAATCCCAAGTGCTATTGAAGATCCTACAACGAGCAACCGTTGCGAGGGATTTGGCGAAGATCATAACTGGACCGAAAGGAGTATATTCAGGGATCTGTCATATTGGAGCACAAATTTGATTAGACATAACCTTGACGTCATGCATATCGAGAAGAACGTGTTTGATAACATAATTAATACTGTAATGGACGTCAAGGGAAAGACAAAAGACAATCAGAAGGCTAGATTGGACTTAGCCGAAATATGCAGACGTTCTACATTGCACATGATAGACAACATGAAGGAAAAGTTTTTGCGGCCTAAGGCAATCTACTCGCTGGACAAGGAGGACAAAGTGAGACTTTGTTGATAGATTCAGGACTTGAAATTTTCGGACGGATACGTCTCCAATCTAAGAAGATGTGTCGACATAAAGGAGTGTAAATGACTGGAATGAAGAGCCACGATTGTCACGTATTCATGGAGAGATTAATTCCTGTTGCATTTCGGAATTATTATCGCCGGTAGTCTGGGATCCATTAACAGAGCTTAACTTATTCTTCAGAGATCTTTGTTCTTGCAAGTTGCTCGTCGATCGTTTAGAGAAGCAAGAGAAGGACATTGTGGTAACACTTTGCAAACTTGAGAGAGTTTTTCCTCCTGTATTTTTCGAATCAATGGAGCATTTGCTATTCATCTTATCCATGAGGCTCTTGTTGCTGGACCTATCGGTTATCGTTGGATGTACCCGGTCGAGCGACAGTTGAACCACCTCAAGAGGAAGGTAAAAAATAAGACACGGGTGGAGGGTTCTATTTTTGAAGCATATGTCCTTGAGGAGATTTCAAACTTCTGTTCCATGTATTTTCAGTCTCATATTGCTACAAACAGAACAAGAGCTCCCAGAAATGACGACGGCTATGAAGTTGGTATTGAGGCAAAGCTGAGAGTATATACTGCCTACGAAAAACCATCTGGTAAAATAAAAAAAAGATATCTAAATGACGACGAGGTTAGCGCTGCAATGTTATATGTATTGCTCAATTGCGACGAGGAAGAAGTGGACAAGCTAGAGGGGTAAGTAAAATTATTTCGCGTGCTTCGTTGCTTCTCAATATAACTAATATACCTATGCTTCATTGCTTTTCAGCATGTTTAAGGATGAGGTAACGTCCAACAATCCGTACGCAACCGAGGAGGAAGTAGAACAGCAAATGAGACTTCATTTTCCTTTTTGGTTGAGAGCATATGTACGGATATCTTTATAATTTATTTTTTTGTACGTATATAATTGCAGAATAATTAAGTTAGCATCGTTTATTTGGTAATTTAGGTTGATCGTCCGGAGGTAATCCTTGAGAATGAGTATATTAAAACTCTAGCCAAGGGACCAATTTATCAAGTGAAGACCTTGTAGGATCGATTGTAGGAACGAGTTGTAAAGCGCAATACTCTAGAGGGGGGTGAATAGAGTAGGCAGCGGAAATTAACTATTTAAAAATGTTAGTAACAAGATCACATAATATATATATCACAGATATGTAAATGAAAAATAGAGAGTAGAAAGCAAACGCAAACACAAGGATGTATACTGGTTTTTCTCTTGTGAGGACTAGTCCAGTCGGAAGAACTCTAGCTTCCAATTGAATCCACTATAGAAAATCACAAGTTTTCATCCGAAGTTCTTGCAACTTCTACAACGCGAGCTTTGATCCAAGTACTCGACCAACTTCAATTGTGAAGTGTCTTTCTTCAATCAAGCCACTGATTATAATCACTCTGAAACTTCTAGACTGTACCACACTGGCAAATCGACTAGAGGATTGTAACTAGCTTGGAATTTGAAAATGAATAGCTCAGAACACTTTGGATGAAGTAGTAGGCTTATGGAGAAGAGATATGAAAGTAAATTGGTGTGTTGAAATGATCGAAATCCTTCTCTATTTATAGTTTTTTCCAAAGACAGAATTTTGACAGAATTCGGACAGAATTCGGGCAGAACTCTATGAAAAAATCTCGTAAAAATCCGTAACTGCAGGAAGACCAAGTTCAAAATCCAACGGGCACTAGCCGAACTCTGGCCGAACTCTGGCCGAATTCTGTTGGAGTTCTGTCAGGATTTTTGCAAATTGGTTTTGGGCATTTTTGAAAAGATCAAGCAGTTAGGAAGTAGTTTGGACTTTTGTAAGTGGGCTTTTTTCAAAATAAAAGGGTATTTTGAAAACGTTTCTTGGGTAGCCTATTTGCCAGTACGATAGTTTACATCGTATTTCTAGACTCAATAAATATGAAAAATATATTATCAAATAGGAAAACCAAGAGTCCTTTGATGACGCCGTTTTTCAAATATTTGAGCAGACTTGAAGACGCCCTTTTCCTTGATGGCAGTCGTCCAAAGATAAACAGATCTGAAAATCTGAATATCTTTCGGGTGCTTCGCCCCCGAACCCCCACAGGAGGCACTGCCCCCTCGACCCTGTCTGCTGACCGAGCAGCGGAACCCCCGATGCGAGGTCCCGGATAGGTCGTTAGGCGGTTCAGAGAAATCTTCTTGTATGAAACCGTCTTTGGTCCATCAATAATTCTCTATTGCATGTCCTGGTTTGATCATATTTGATCATGCTTACAACATGTCTACAAATATATGTTAGAAGAACAAAGCAGTATGATGCATTATGATACAAGCTTATGTAGCTCAACAATATTGATATAGTGAACATTTAGGACAATGCTAAGTTAAGTAGCAACATGATATTGATTACATGAATATTAGTGACGTCTTTATGTTAAACTCAATTGATTAGCCATATTAAAAAATATGATATAATTATTGGGCTAACAGACCTGGCCAAGATACTGCGTAAATGGCTTCAGGTTCAAGTCAACAAATGCTCGAATAAGAGACGACTTCTTGGATTTGGATTCTACGAAGAATAGCTGTTTGTGCATAAAATCTTCAAACTACAAAGACGTCGACCCATGCAATGACTTCTTTGGCATCTTACGGAAAATTGTGGAACTAACATACAATTATGCTGTAGAACCTTGTAAGATCGTCTTGTTCAGATATGATTGGTTCGATCCGATCCAAGGTCGAGGTTGGAGAGTTGACAAACATGGTCTTGTTGACATAAATTATCGCCGTCGATATCAAGCTTATGAGCCGTTTGTTCTAGCAAGCCAGGCTCAGCTAGTTTACTTTACCAGCTATCTAAAACGAGGAGCTGGGAGATCAGATTGGTGGACAGTCTGTAAGACTAAAGCTCTTAATACCTTCGATGTCGACGAGATAGCTTATCATGAAGATGAAATACCTCTTATTACAAATATTGTCGATACGACTCAACGGATGTTCCTCATGACATGTTTCATTAATTGAAGAGGTAGAAGTATCAGAAGAGGAAGAGGAAGTTAATAGAAGTGAAGAGGAAGAGGAAGAGGAACGAGGTGAATTTTTAGAAGAGGATTGAATATGTTTAATTTTCAGATGTAATATGGTTTACTGTTGTTATTTTCAGATGTAGTATGGTTTACTTTTGTTTTTTTTTCAGATGTAGTATGGTTTACTTTTGTATTTTTTCAGATATGGCTCGACATGGATCCTTTGGTTCCGGTGCTGGTGGGAGTCGACGAGGCCGACAGTCTCCATCTACCACTCCTACCGACTCCTCATCCCCCCGCACACCAGTATACACTAGTGGTCTAGCACTACCAAAATATGTCCATTTAGCGACGGCCACATCCATCGTACATCCGTCGGCAATCAGTATTAGCGACCGATCACTGACGGATCTTGGCCAAAATAATCCGTCGGCAATCAACTCGTCGCTAATAATGATCCGTCGCTAAGTAGTCGAAGAGAGACGGAATAGCGACGGCTTTTCGTCTTCACAATACGATGCATTAGCGACGACTTTCGACGAGCTTTCGTCCATTTCAAGTATTAAATACTTAACTGTGTAGACGCTAGCGACGGATAGTCCGTCTGTAAACAGTCGTAAAAGTGTATCAGAGGGTATCGTTCCGTCGCTAGTCCGTCGATCGTCGTCGCTAACAAATGACGGATTAGCGACGGAATACTAACAGATTATCCGTCGACCATGTTCTGGAAATGCTTGACATTTCTAGAACCTTGGCGACGGATTTTTCGTCGCGACACCGTCGAGACAGTGACTGATTTGTGGCTGATTATCCGTCGCTAATGTTCTGAAAATGTCAAGCTTTCCAGAACCTTGTCGACGGATTTTCCGTCGCTATTCTGTCGAACTATATACCACCAGAATGTTGCCGACGGATATTCCGTCGACCACTCGTCGCTACCTGGAAACAGTTTCAAATCTCCAGTTAGCGACATAAATTCCGTCAAAAAGTAGTCAGAAACTGAAAATATCCGTCGCTAACCGGTCACTAGTCCGTCGCTAAATGAGATTTTTTGAAAAAAAATTGCAGAACTTACCCTGTTCACAAAATATGCATAAACCAAACCAATATATAATGCACACCAATTATCCAACAATCACATAGACCAAATATATAATGCACACCAATTATCCAAGAATCACATAGACCAAATATGCACATACGAATTCAATGTACACCAATTATCCAAAAATCATATAGACCAAACCAAATTAATATAAAATAGACCTCAATTATCCTGAACCGGTGGTGGTAATCCCTGCTACGACCGACGAATATACTCCTCCACTAGGTACGACGGTGGAGGGAGGGAAGTGGCTGCATGCCTTTGGCTCACTCGAGCGGTATTTGTGCGTCAGATAAAATAGCAAAAATTGATTTATCTTCAAGTGTGAGAACGAATGGCTCAGAACACAACCCAAAATTCATTCTAGCATACGTTAGTGTGAATCATCTATGTTCTGTACATATGGTGTAGTATATGTTCTTATCGTATCTAGTATCTGATGGATATAACAGAATCAAGATGAACTCACATAATGTAATACTAAAACATCATCTACTACTATATAAGATATAGTGATAGGTTGTCGTATCATCATTGCCGAGGGATGAGGGTCGAAGGACAGTCAACTTTATCTATGGTTACATAGTTTCTGCCTCGCCAGTCGAATGGCTGCAGGGACTATGTCCTGATCACCATGTCGTACCGTAGATTAATGCAAATGGAGCTGGAGCTGGAGCTGGAGCCAAAATACAGTACTAATTCACCATGTCGTACCATTTTACTCTCTCACTCTCTCTCCTTCCCCCTCCGGCGCTCTCACTCTCTCCGGCGCTCTCACACTACTAATTCCTACGTGTTTTAAGTATGAGAACGGATGGCTCAGAACACAGCTCAAAATTTATTCTAGCATACATTAGTATGAATCATCTATGTTCTGTACATATGGTGTAGTATATGTTCTTATCGTATCTAGTATCTGAAGGATATAACAGAATCAAGATGAACTCACATAATGTAATACTAAAACATCATCTACTACTATATAAGATATAGTGATAGGTTGTCGTATCATCATTGCCGAGGGATGAGGGTCGGAGGACAGTCAACTTTATCTACGGCTATATAGTTTCTGCCTCGCCAGTCGAATGGCTGTAGGGACCATGTCCTGATCACCATGTCGTACCCTAGATTAATACAAATGGAGCTGGAGCTGGAGCTGGAGCCAAAAACACATAATCTAGAATACAAAATACAGAATTCAATCCCTGGGTTCGCCGACCCCCTCGGTGGAACACTCAACACCGGCACGCACAATACATTCCAGAATATACAAAAAATATAAACAAAAATACTATCCGCAACGAACAATGTCAACATATAATATCCTCAACAAACAAATCAATATCCGTGCAAATACGTACAAACTCAGTATCCTCAACGAAAAAACTGAATATCCCAAATACGTACAAAGTCAAAAATATAGTACAGTCCAAAAATGCAAAAACGAAACTACTGATCCCCTGGAGCTGGACCCGAGCTGGAGGAGCGCCACCAGATGATGCACAAATACCACTCGAGTGAGCCAAAGGCATGCAGCCACTTCCCTCCCTCCATTCACCCTCTCCCTCTCTCATGCTATCAACGTCACAACTTTTCCAGTGCTGCTCCCTCTAATGATGATGAACGCAAAAATTAAAGACCCCCCTCTCCTTTCTTACTCTTCACAGTTCTCAACAGGAAGGATCAGTGCTTTCTAGTTCTCTTCCATCCATTAATTCCTCCATTCTATCAAGCATCTTCCTTCTCCTCTCCTCCACCTTGGCTCTGGACCCATCTGCTCCTCCCTACTTTCCTTCTTCTTATTTGACTCTCTCAGCCACATATGATATCCACCTCAAGTGTAGAGTCGGAGGAGAATAAGTGGGCAGGAAGAGGAGGGGAAGCAGCACAGCCGGCGGCATGACCCGGAGGAAGTACAGAGGTTTTCTTCAACATCCGTAGGAGAACTATAAGATATATCTTTTCACAACATGTCACCTTGTCAAAGACCCTTAATGTGACAACCATGTTACCGCGGTGTCGGAAAACTAACATGTCATAATTTTATAAGCCGTGTGTTTTGACATAATCCTCCTAACATGTCATAATTTTCTAAGCCGTGTGTTTTGACATAATCCTCCCAACTCTTTAATATAAAATAGACATCAATTATCCTAAAGAGTAACCTAATATCCGTCGTTATAATCCGATCATAGCACAAATATTCCAAAATTCCCACAAATATTCCAAAATTTCTTAATTATAATACTTTAAGGAGGAGGAGGAGTTCGATTGCCCGGTGGTGGTAATCTCTGCTGCGACCGACGAATATACTCCTCCACTAGGTACGGCGGTGGAGGGAGGGAAGTGGCTACATGCCTTTGGCTCACTCGAGCGATATTTGTGCGTCAGATAAAATAGCAAAAATTCGATTTATCTCCAAGTGTGAGAACGGATGGCTCAGAATACAACCCAAAATTATTCTGCATACATTAGTGTGAATCATCTATGTTCTGTACATATGGTGTAGTATATGTTCTTATCGTATCTAGTATCTGAAGGATATAACAGAATCAAGATGAACTCACATAATGTAATACTAAAACATCATCTACTACTATATAAGATATAGTGATAGGTTGTCGTATCATCATTGCCGAGGGATGAGGGTCGGAGGATAGTCAACTTTATCTACGGCTACATAGATTCTGCCTCGCCAGTCGAATGGTTGCAGGGACTATGTCCTGATCACCATGTCGTACCGTAGATTAATGTAAATGGAGCTGGAGCCAAAATACAGAAACCAAAATACAAAATACAAATCCAATCCCTGGGTTCGCCGAAAATACAAAACACATTCTAATTCATATGTGTTTTAAGTGTGAGAGCGGATGGCTCAGAACACAACCCAACCGGAGAGGATACTCTGAGAGATCCATCTAAGTAGGACGTATACTCTGAGAGATCACCTTTACAAGAATGATATCAGTAGTGGGATTGAGTGTTGGAGGAGATATTATCAGAGTATACGTCCTACTCAGATGGGTCTCTCACCGTTACATTTTTTTCTGATAGCATGGTGGATGTGTTCCTTCAACAGATTCTTGCTCTGAGCCAAAACTTTGCCCTAGTGCTCAAGTGAACATCCTTCGTGTAGAGCTCGAGTGAGAGGTTTCTGACAGCATAGTGGTCTCCTTTGTCAAAGTATCCGTGCTCTCCCACAACCAATGTGGGACAAGCATGGATACTTTGACAAAGGAGACCACCATGCTGTCAGGAACCTCTCACTCGAGCTCTACACTGAGGATGTCCACTTGAGCTCCGGAGCAAATTTTGGCTCGGAGCAAGAATCTGTTGACAGAGCACATCCACCATGCTGTCAAAAAAATAGTAATGGTAAGAGACCCATCTGAGTAGGACGTATACTCTGATAATATCTCCTCCAACACTCAATCCCACTACTGATATCATTCTTGTAAAGGTGATCTCTCAGAGTATACGTCATACTCAGATGGATCTCTCAGAGTATCCTCTCTAGTTGGTTGTCGTATCATCATTGCCGAGGATGAGGGTCGGAGGACAGTCAACTTCATCTACGGCTACATAGTTTTTGCCTCGCCAGTCGAATGGCTGTAGGGACTATATCCTGCTCACCATGTCGTAGTCCAATACAATCCAGAGATTGACACAGTACTAATTCATATATGTAGTCTAATACAAATAGTTTAATACAAAAACAACCTAATACAAATAGTCCAATACAAATAAGTACTAATAGCTAATAAGAACCACGCAGCTCACGTAAACGCTCATTGATACGATCACGCAACCACCTCGATAAGTGGGATCGACGGTATGAGGAGAGATGTAGTCCCTTGCAAGTGCTGCATGAATAGAACTCCCGATCTCACTAGCTACCGGTGCTGGATGAATAGAACTCCGGTCTCACTAGCTACCGGTGCCACTTCCTCCTTAACAGTAGGAGGAGCCACCTCAGCATTCACTGTTTCCCTCAAACGACGTACCGCTCCTCGGGTCATGGGTGCCATCTCGTAAGATCGATATTCACAAATAATATAATTGTAGCATAAGCAAGCTAACTAAAGGAACCATCATGTAATTTGAGTACATTTTTAAAGCAGATAAAGTACAGAAAATTTGATTTTTTGTGAAGTGTGATAACAGATGGCTCATAACACAACCCAAGATTCATTTAGCATACATTAGTGTGAATCATCTATGTTCTGTACATATGGTATAGTATATGTTCTTATCGTATCTAGTATCTGAAGAATGTAACAGAATCAAGATGAACTCACATAATATAATACTAAGACATCATCTACAATTATATAAGATATAGTATAGGTTGTCGTATCATCATTACCGAGGGATGAGGGTCGGAGGACAGTCAACTTTATCTATGGCTACATAGTTTCTGCCTCGCCAGTCGAATAGCTGCAGGAACTATGTCTTGATCACCATGTTGTACTGTAGATTAATGCAAATGAGCTGGAGCTAGAGCCAAAATACAGTACTACTTCACCATGTCGTACCATTTTACTCTCTCACTCTCTCTCCTCTCCCCCTCCGGCGCTCTCACTCTCTCCGACGCTCTCACACTACTAATTTCTATGTGTTTTAAGTGTGAGAACGGATGGCTCAGAACACAACCCAAAATTATTCTAGCATACATTAGTGTGAATCATCTATGTTCTGTATATATGGTGTAGTATATGTTCTTTTCGTATCTAGTATCTGAATAATGTAACAGAATCAAGATGAACTCACATAATGTAATACTAAGACATCATCTACTACTATATAAGATATAGTGATAGGTTGTCATATCATCATTGCCGAGCGATGAGGGTCGGAGGACAGTCAACTTTATCTACGGCTACATAGTTTCTGCCTCGCCAGTCGAATGGCTGCAGGGACTACGTCCTGATCACCATGTCGTACCATAGTTTCTTCCTGCCAGTTGAATGGCTGCAGGGACTATATGTCCCTAACCCGAACCCTCCTCTAGCCGTCCTCGTCCCCCCTGCCCTACCCCCCCAGCCACCCCCCACTCATTCCCCAACCACCCGCATCCCCCCTGCAGGGACTATTGTAGGCTAAGGTATTGGGTTTAACATATTAGGGTAAGGTATTGGGTTACCAATATTGTGAACCTTGGTTGAAAGCATAATAAGGTTGTAAAAGCATAATAAGGTATTGGGTTACCGATCCGAAACTGCCGATACTACCAATATCGTCGATATCCTATTTCTTAAACGGGTTTGTCAAATCGTCGATACTACTCATTGTATTTGTATCTGCGGTACCCCGCGCGTGCCACCCCCGCTGTCCCGGAGCGCACTCCCCCGCCGCCCCACGCTGCCCCGGAGCGCCTGCCGCCGGTAGCCTCGCGCGTGCCAGCACCTCTCCCACCCCCCGTCGCCCCTCCTACCCCCCGCCGCCCCCCAGCCCCGCGCGCGCCACCCCCGTCGCCCCCGCTGCCCCGGAGCGCGCTGTCCCCCGCCGCCAACCGCAGCCCCGCGCGCCCGCCGCACCCCGCGCTGCCACGCGTGTGCCACCTCCTCAGTCTCCGCCGCCCCCGTAACCCAAGACGCCCCCGGCAGCCCACGAAACCCACGACCACCGAGAGAGAGAGAATACCTTTGGAGAGAGAGAGGAGAGGTCGCCGATCACCGCCGTAGGAGAGAGAGAGAGGAGAGTGAGGTCGTCGACTGCTGCGGGAGAGAGAGAGAGAGAGAGGAGAGAGAATGAAATTTGGGGGAATGAAAAGTTTCCCCGTCGTTTCAATTTAAGTCTGGGCCCTTTATTTCGCGACGGACCAGCGACAGTTTGTATCCGTCTAGGCCGTTGCTATTTTTGATACTTGCGACGGAATATCCGTCGCTACGTAGTCGAAGAATTGTTCCGCCATTTCCCTCAACAATTCCCGCCAAATAATCGACTGCATGGCGAAGGCTACTTATCCGTCGTTATATCTCCGACGCCCTAGCGATGGATGAGCGACCTTTTCTCCCCCTTAAAATAAAATAAAAATTGTATCGGCTTGTCGTCGTACTCCGTCGCTATTTGTCGTAAATTCGTCGCTAACGCCGAAGAAATTGTCCGTCGCTAATGTGCCGTCGCTAATTTACTGTATTTTGGTAGTGTAGTCGCCGACAGTGTCTCCATACCCGGCTCTAGCAGTTCCAGGCTAGGGCCTTCTTCATCTACGCAGCCAGTACCGTCGAGTATTTCAGAGGCCGACCCCACTACTGAGGAGCAGGCCGAGGCCGAGGCCCCCGAGGGAGAGGGCGATGGCGAGACCCACACCGAGGGCGAGGCCGAGGGGCAGGCTGTGGGCAGGAGCAGGGGGGTAGGGATAGGCTGCAGCTCTCATTTGAGACAGATCCTTCGTGTCGCCCGGAGGAGGATCTGAGGTTGGAGATTTGGGCCTGTACTCGGACCAGTCGGTAAATAAAATTGTTGCATTTAATTTGTTTAAATTATTATAAACTTGTTTAATAAATTTTAATTTCCATTTTACAGGTATTATCCCTCCTCCGTACACCGGTCGCTAGGTACATTCCTGCGACAGAACTACGGGGGACCCTGGATCAACTGGAGGGATGTCCCGGCCGACAAGAAGGCCTTCTGGTTTGAGCACATCTCGGTACGTAAAAGTTTATTTTCTTTTAACATTTAGTATGTTATGTTATAAACGTACTTCTATGATTTTTTCAGCGGACTTACTTCTTCCCTCCTCCACCGCGCCGTTGCTGTCGTGTCTATTTTTTCCAGCATCGCCAGCAAGCTCATTAGGGACGCGATCATCGACCAAAAGGATCGCGAGCGCCGGGGAGAGCCTATTCAGGATTGGATCTCTGCCGCCGACTGGGTGGCAATGATGAGGAGATTCGAAGAGGAAACCTACAAGAAGAAGTCCGCAAAGTCTAAAAGAGCACGACAGGCGGGGTCGCAGTAGTGTGGTGGGTCACGGTCCATCATGAATTTCTTCACTCATATGGTACGTATCTCGCCGTATACCCAGTAATATATTTCTTTCAATTTAACTGACAAATCATATAATAATTTTGTAACAGGTTGAATCGAGAGACCCGAATATGGTGACCTTGTTCCTCGCCACGCACACGAAGGGGGAGCGGTTCGTTGACGACAAGGCCCGGGACACCTACGTAAGTTTTACTTAATGCTAGTTCATTAATATTAATTTTTAGTTACATAGAGAATTCATATAGATGTTATTTCTAGGCCGAGTTTTTGAAGTTTTACTTAATGCTAGTTCATTAATATTAATTTTTAGTTACGTAGAGAATTCATATAGATGTTATTTCTAGGCCGAGTTTTTGAGGCTTAGGGAGGTCGGGCCGACACGGTCAGAGGGAGCTGGTGCTAGCACTTTCCAGCAGCCCCCGGTCACCGTAGCTCAGTCAGATGACGAGCTGTGGATGAGGGTCGTTGGTGGCATGCGTAGGGGTACGTACTATGGTACGGGCTCCTATGGTGCCTACATTGCATCACAGGCCTCTACGACCGCCACTAGTGTGCTCGGCCCCGCACAGACTGAGGAGCCTCTCCTCCACCAGCAGAGTCGATGCACAAATTACAGCTCTGCATGACGAGATGCTACAGAGGATGGTGGCATCGCAGTCGCATCCACAGCCGCATACAGATGATTCTGCGTTCATCTCACGCTTTGAGAGGCTTGAGGAGACGACTGAGGCGCTGCGACAGATGGCCCATGCTACGCAGGAGGCTACGCAGTGGTTGGTCGAGCAGATGCAGCAGTTCGAGGAGATGGCTACGGAGCGACCGTCTGCTGGTACGGGGAGAATCGTCTACATCCGATAGTGCACGGGAGGACATGCTCGTCCACCTATTGTCACCGGAGGAGTATCAGACGATCCTGGCGTTGCGACGACAGTTATCTTGTGGCGCTCCTCCTCCAGCTCTGGCTCCAGCTCCAACTCCGGGCGATCGGTAGTTTTATTTTTGTATTTTCGGACTTTGTACTTTATATTTTTTACTTTGTACGTATTTGGATATTAACTTTGTTCGTTGAGGATATTGGCTTTGTGCGTATTTGAGGATATTGACTTTGTTCGTTGAGGATATTATTGACTTTGTTCGTTGAGGATATTATTCGTTGAGGATCACTACAAAAAAGTGACCTTTTGGGACAAAAAAAAACGTCATAATAAATAGGTTTACCGTCCCAACTACTATTTGGGACGGTCTTTAGGACGGCAATGGGTGGTCTTATTAGGGTGGCGTGGCAAAAAGTTAAATGACGGATATTTGCCGTCCCAAATACTTATAAAGGACTGTTAAACTCCCGTCCCAAAAGGTTTCAAAATTACAAATTCTGCAGGACAGTTTATAAATCTGTCCCAAAAAATACGTCCCAAAAACTTAATCCTCCTCCTATTTGTATATGAAATATACAATTAAATTTTATATAGAACAAAAATCACACAGAACTATTTAATCGCAAATGCATTATGGTAGCTGCAACATTAAGACAAGAAATTTTTATAAAACATTTAAAAGTCATATCCAACTGTTTACAAAATAAAACAAAAGTTTACATCACGTCGAATCTTTCTCCCATAACATAAAATTCATATTCCATTGTTTACAAAATGAAAGTTTACATCACGTCGATAGCCGCAAGTGCATATCAAACGCACCATCTGCAGCCTTCTTTGGAGCAGCCTTCTGTGAAGGAGTTACACGACAGCAGATGGCTGTCCTCGAGAGAATCGCCAATTCAGTGAAAGCCTCCTTATATCTCTTCAGAACAATTTCTAAAGCAACACCATCCACAACAAATGCCAAGTCCTGTGGAAACAAAGAAATAAGGGCAAAGTTCTTCATGGGATAAAAGATTCAAGTGCCCATCGCATAGAATTTAAGATCGGCTTATCTGGGACTTTATTATCTTGTGCAGGCTACAGAGAGGTTTTCGACCATATAACCTACACTCAAGGAGTTGGTACTAGCAGGATCTCCAGGGACCTAAACTACTAAACAAGCATCCCTACATCTTTTGTCTTCTGCTGTTAAAGCAATGCAGGAAAGTAAGTTTGGATGTTGGATGCTTTCGTGTTTTCTACATCACTCCAGAAGAAACAACGAGAGATTTATGATTTGATTGTCGCATAAATTTAACCATATCTGTAATATAGGCAATCTTGAGTTGAGAAAAAAATAGCTTGGTGTGAAATCCTGAATGTTACAAACAATCATTTGGTGTTTGGTTCTGACACCAAATGAAATAGCAATTTTGAACCAAAAATAGCAATCATTTGGTGTTTAGTTCAAAATCCTTAATGTTACAAACAATGGATATGATTTTTTTGGTTCACCTATACAAGATCTAGACGAGTCCTGGTTCACCCTAATGTCATGTACATCTTCAATAAAGATGTTGTGGTTAACATATAGTCAACTTCACTGTTGCAAGTGAATAAGAACCTAATCCACTAGGAAAAATCACACAATTAGAATAATAATCTACGTTTATCGAAGTTACATGCATAAACATCAAATGTAAGTGTCAGTAGGTGACGATCATTCCGATCAGAGAAAAACAAGATATTGCAGATGTTTGAAAATAAATCCATTATGATCTAAGAACAATTGAGTTTCCCTTGCAAGAAGTAAAAAAACAAATTTTCTTACAGCTGTGCAACGCAAATTTGGAGAGTACTGAAGTAGCCTAGATACAAGATCGACTGCCTCAGGAGGCATCCGCTTTTGGAATATCTGATGATGTTAAATTTGCTCAGTTAATCATCCAAACATATGTGTTTATTGTTCACATGATACATTCACTTACTTTGTGCCAAGGATGAGCTTTGATCTGAGGGAACCTGAACTCTGTGTAATTTGGATTCATGCACTTAATCTCTTCCCGTGTTGGGGTACCTAAAACCTTGAATAACAGCAGAAAAGTTGAGAATGGGTTCAACTTCTGAACCAAAAAAAAGAAAGACAAAGGATATGCAATATCTTGATGCGCGAGACATAAAACCTTGATAATCTCCACTAGCTGATCAACACCACTTTCTCCAGGAAACATATGCATAGTTTTCCACTTTAAACATCAAAAATACTAGACTCTTATTCAGCTCTATAGATCAAAAATACTAAACATCAAAAATACATTGGCTGCATAGTTTTCCACTTTGCACAAAATGACTTGGTGTTCAACAATAAAACCACACATCCAAAATTTAATGCTAAGAAGATCAAATTCAACTTCTTATTTCTGCTGCAAAATCTTCTCACCGAGCTCGACTCTTATTCAGCTCTATAGCTCTAAGGGGTTACTATCACTATATACTAAATTTTGCACTTTTTTTCTTGTGCTCCTTCTTGGAAAGTTTCCTTCCAATAAAAGTTACCCCTTTGCTAAGAAAAAAAGTAATAATATGTGCCCAAACTTTTTCTTCTTCTCTCCTCCACTTTTTCTTCCCTTCTTTCACTTGTGCAGCAGCTAGCTGCCAGCAGCACGAAAACAACCAATAAAAACTGCTTACAGTAGCTACAGGTCCATCAGCATCAAGCTGACAGCCATTCTTAAAAAAATGCTAATTCTTGAATGGAGCTATCTCATGCTCCATACCTGACCCTATTATGATGGAAGAAGGCTGGGATGATGATGTGCTTTAATATGTTAATTGGCATAACCACCAAGAGAGAGAATGTGAGACAATATCTCACCAACAAATTTTGTGGCTTTATATCACGGTGACACACCCCTACAACGCCATGAAGATAAGCAAGAGCACGGCATATCTATACCATAGAAATAAGAACAGATTAGCAAAGTGATACAGTTGCATAACGACATTAGAGTAGAAAATACACAACAAAACATTTTGCACTAATGCCTCGTGCGCCTGGTATGTATACAGTTGGACATAAATTAGAGGCATGTGTTCGTTCATTCGGCTGTAGTATTTTGTAACGCGATAGAGAGTCTCTGGAACGTATTCAAGTACAAGATTCAAGTATAGCTCATCTTTCTCAGTGGTCGAAATGAAATAGTGTTTCAGCTGAACAACATTAGCATGGTCAAGCATTTGCATAATTTGGAGTTCCCTATTCTTATAACATATAGTTAACTGCAAATGGATGATTTTTCGTATATAATTTTGTAAAAATAGTAGCCTTACTGCATAGGTTAGTAATAACATATACTACTACGCCTATCACCCTGTATGTATGAGTCCAATACCTACTCCTTATGTAATCGATTCCAAGTTCCAACTTTCCCAAAATTACATCCATAGTCAACCGCAGTGAATTAGCAGTAAGATGAATATGACCATCAACTGTAGGAATTCCATGTACTGTGATTATTAATTTGGGTTGGTCAAGAAGAAGAATGTTGGAAGAAGAAGAGAGGAAGTGGTGTCAGAGGAAGTAGCAGGAAGTGATCATGAGGTGCAGGTGACATGGGAAGGCTTCCTTCCGAGGGGGTCACCGAGGGTGCTGGTGGTGGAGGGAGAGCAGTCTTCTAGAAAGAATAACTTTCTTCGTGTATCATTTAAATAGATGGAGGAAATTAGAAAGATCTAGCTAATTGGTCAAGTACTAATACAGTGTGCATCAAATTTCAATATGCATGTCGTAGGA